>JARFOD010154220.1:0-26268 GCA_031763545.1 Mopalia muscosa | reverse complement strand
TACTAAATCTTTGTTGAAATATGCCAAGCTTAATAAGAAGGATTTAGACCAAAACATCACATTGTAATTAATACGCAAAAGTTGCCAAAACACATATCAATACTTTCTTTTGATATTTGATAAGAAGTGTGTGATAGGCTTCAAACACTCTGTATATTTAAAATATGCTGTATGCTAAATGTATACGGAGCAATATTAAAATTATTAATGCGTTGCGAGTTGCTGTTAACCCATTGGTTTGTGTTCTTCATTGGGGTTTAACACCATACTTAAGGTTAATAAAGAAGTTTTACAAGAATTTATGCCCACTGACGTTGGGAGGACAAGGAATCTAGTCTTATGGCTTCTGTTTCTGTAACACTCACTCGGTCATCTCAAAGAATTCTACCGTAAATTCCCATCAAACTCTCTGATAATGTCCTGTGACCATAAGAATTAATATTTTGGCAGTAAACAGTAAGACTTAGTTGTTGATTAGAAAAAAGAAAATGTCATTCTTTGTTTGTTTGTTTGTTTGTTTGTTTGTTTGTTTGATAGGGGTTTAATGTCGTACTCAAGGATATTTCACTTATATGAGGATGGATTGTCCACTTCACACTGCACCTAGCCTAATTACGGTGGAAAATCGATAGGAAACCTTGTAACCTATGCAATAGATTTGTTTGTTTGTGATTGCCAGAGCATTATCATGTGGCTCACTCATATACCTGATGGTAGACAGACAGACTCAATCCCTGTGCAATAGAATAATTAATCCATGTTATTAGAACATTTACTGTATTCACCAAAATAAGACAGATATTTGGCCTTTATGTGCTAATGATGCCTAACTCACACAATAGAGTTGAAGCACTTCTTAAACCATGTTTCTAAGTTAAGCCAGAGGCTCGCTCATTAGCACCCAGCTACCCTCAAACAAATGGTGATCAATCCCACGTCAATTTGACCACTCATTATAAATACTCTAAAAAAAGGGCTTTGAGGAGTATTGGATCCTCTCCCTGTAATACAGAATAACTCATTTTCAATAGCTTTGCATTTTTAAGAAAATAATTTATTTTGATGGTTTTTGTGGTTTTGATCTCGGGACGGGTTTCAACCTGCAAAATTTCCTGAAGTAAAATCTGTTCAAACTAAGAAAGTGTTATCCCAAAACAACGAAAATGCTTTTAATATTCACTTCCTAAAAGACACAAAAATCATTCACAGATACTGATAAGCTCCGTTTCCATCCAAAACGGTTGACACTGTATGGCACAACTGCATATATTTTATCTGACACAATGTTTTGATACATATACCTGTACCGTCTTCAGCTGTAAAAACATCCAGCACACCTGGTGACGATATAGGCATATGTATCGGAACGCTGGGTTTCATCCAAAAAAATTATTGTTGGTTGTTGATCGGGGTTTAATGTCAAACTAAAGGATATTTCTCTCACATGACGACGTGCAAGCCCAATGGGCAAAGGAACTAACCTTGACGCTACTGGTAACAAACAAAATGAATACAGGACAAATACAGGGCAATCACAGGAGCGAATACAGTCATCACTTATGGATCAGCTTCATGTTGCTTCCTTAGCTTTGAGATCACCATAGCAACAGGAAGCCTCCTCCCAACTCTCAGCCCCAAAACAGATTGTTTGTTTGTTCGATTGGGGTTTAATGTCGTACTCAAGGGTATTTCACTTATATGACAACATGCCAGCCCAATGGGTGAAGGAAACCATCCTCGACATCACTGGCAACAAACAAGGACAGGACGAGACAAATACAGGATGACAACAACAGGATGCAATACAGACACCACAAACAGATGAACTTCCTGTTCACCTTTAGCTCTGAGAGCACCAGGGCAACATGAAGCTTCCTCCAACCACCCGCCCAAAACAGAAGTGGTTATCCAAACATTATATAGTAATGTTACTTCACTTTAAGATGTCGTTCAAAATTTATAAACCTAAAACACTCCTATGGCCAAGTCATATCCTCAGAGTTCTTGATTTTACCAACAAAATCAAAAGCATATCCTAACCACTAATGGATAAATGAACTTATAAATACACTTTTGTGGAGTGGTTTTACTACATTTAAAACAAACAAGATAGCAACTCCTATTTTATACATTTTTAATTCCTAAACTGAAGAAGAACGCAGTCCCATTCGAAGGCTAAGGAATTCAAAGCGTATAAAATTGCAGTTGCTATCTTGTTTGTGTTAAATGTAATTTAACTCAAAACAATGATTAATTATTCAATACAAATCTGCCCAGTCCTCTGATATATTTGATACAAATTTTGCTCTCTGGATTAATTGAGAGTTTACATTAGTGAAGACAGACTGATATAAATCCCATAATGCATTGGTTGAAGGGGACAGTTATTATAGCGCGTGCAGCGTGTTTGACACAATCAATCAGGGGATCAAACTGTCTCCACTGACTGATCTTCGATGGAGACAACAGGGAATTTTATTTAATGCTATTTAAATCCCTCAAGTTTCTATAGTTGCTGTTGTCATTGTTTCGAATTATTGGTGTTTTCAATGCCACGAGGGACTGACCAAGACCATTCTGAGTTGCAGTCAGATGTCATTCCTACCCATTGGCTTTCATAACATGTAACAATGTGCCTTTGTTGTAGGATCCAGCCCTCAATTTAACTGATCAGTGACTGGGAGCCTGTACACATGCAACATCGTCCAACCACTCATACAGGCTGATTTAGAGGACTAATTAAGACGCGTCAGACAAAACCAACGGCTTTTAAACACCAGCAGATTAATTAAGGAACGAAACCAAAACTTGTTATTACCTGCCCAGGTGAGATTAAGAAGGAGCTTTCAGCAAAATAAATTGTCCTCGCAGAATTTAATACACAATTAAGGTAATTTCAGTGGACTAGAATGATCGTCCGACCGGAATTGTTCAGCGTTCTGGAGGATCGAACACGAAAATGACAAGATCGCCTGACATCATATCACTCAGTCGTGTGACAAAAACGTAGATAACAATGACAAGAGGGTCGATCTCAACATCCCATAATGCACCAGTAGAGCTGAGATAAATGGCTTTATCATGAAGTTGATTCCTCTGTAATTTGAAATCAGTCAGACGCAAGAAGTGAGTTTGACCTCTGTAGTTACCAAGGTCAAACTTATCATCACACTGTTCTCATATCATTCAGAATGAATCCCAGACAAATTCCATGTTTAATTGACAAACTTTAAATGGTTTTTAACACCTGTCCATTTATTATGAAAGCACACGATTTTATTTTATTGTTGCCTACCAAAAGTCAATATATACATACCCTAAAACTTCTAGCAGTTGGGACAGAGAATAGGCTTTACAACAGGGGGTCTGTTGTTTCTGTGGCCTGTCCCAAAATTAGAGTGTCCCAACTTATAGGGTATATAGGTTTAATGTGTAAAAAAGATTGACAAATAATTTATTTTTATTGGGATTAATATGATGTCCAGGTCGAATAATGTAAGACAAACTACTTCTTACTTTGAAAGAAAAGAATAAACTTCACTTTCAAGTTTTTTTAGTTTACCTAACTTGCTACAATTAATTTGCAATGGAAAAAGATTCATTTTCCAACAATAAGACACCTATGCCTTCATAATTATGTTAATTTCAATTAGGTCATCCCTAAGAATATATTTGCTTCCCTTAACCTACCTACCAAAAGAATTCAACATAAAAAAATATATTTCAGATAAAATGCTCTATGACACAGTTTCCAACAAAAGGTTTCTTTTTTTTTTACAAATTAAAAAAAAAATAAAAACTCTGGTTAGAAAGGCCAGTGCTCTAACCGACTGAACTGTAAAGGCTCACTTTAGAACAATCGTGAAAAACTTTCATCCAAGTAAAGGCAGAAAATATTTCTCTACGAGGAGCACTGACCAAATGAATATTGATAAAATAATTGTTTGAATCATACAATAAGATCTGTCTATTGTCTATTCTTTATTTATACAATATTGGTTCCACAGGAGTTAAACTCACATACAGATCATTTGCCAGCAGGACGACAGTGAGGAAAATATAATATAGTGGTAACTCAGAAAAGCTGGTTGCCAGCCCACATACCTCATGAGTCGATAACCCAGAAAAGCTGGTTGCCAGCCCACATACCTCATGAGTCGATAACCCAGAAAAGCTGGTTGCCAGCCCACATACCTCCTGAGTCGATATCCTTTAAACTCAGAAAACGTATCCATGCCCAAGATTGATTGTTTGTTTGATTGGTGTTTAACGTCATACTCAAGGGTATTTCACTTTAATGACGACGGACAAAAATACAGAACATCATAAACAAATATGCTTCCCGTTACCCGTTAGCTCTGAAAACACCAGGGCAACAGAAAGCGACCTCTTTTCTCACCTCTTACGATCGACCGAGGAAGCCGAGGGAGTATTCTGCAGGGCCATGGGGCATGGAGCACGGGTCTCCATGCCCAAGAGGAGATGGGTATGTGTGGTCAAAAGGATTTGTTTGTTTGTTTGTTTGATTGGTGTTTAACGTCCTACTCAAGGGAATTTCCCTTATATGACGATGGATTGTTCACTTCACACTTATTACGGTAGAAAACCGAGAGGAAACCTCAAAAAAACCATCCCAGCGATTGCCGGAGCCACAACATGTGATTGATTGGGGTTTAAAACCGCAGTTAAGGCTATTTCACTCATATGGCAATGGGCCAACCCAATTAATCGGTGAAGAAAATCGCCCCCAACACCACTGGCAACAACCGAAGACAAGACAGGACAAATACAGGACAATAACAGGACATAATATAAAGACATATCATGTCAAGCTTAACATAATAGAGTAAGGTGACTACTCCAAAAACGGAGGAAAAATTCATATTGACTCAATATTTCGGTTTATTATCAAACCATCATCAGGAGTGAAAATATAAAGACATCTCACTAAAAGATCAGCTTCATGTTGCCCCATAGCGCTGAGAGCACCAGGGCAACAGGAAGCTCCCTCCAAAACCTTTACCCACCATAGAGAATTAGAGATAATCAACAGACAAGTAGAGTCATCACTTGGGATTAACTAGTTCACGATTAATTAATTATCACTTTATATATTGTAATCACCTAAAATCTACCCAGACTTAATTGTACATGTACGTCAATACACCTATTCCAAACTGAACAAATGACTACACAATCACAAGAGAAGATATAAAAAGGACATGTTATGTGGTGGAATTTATAATGATATTAGGAGGTATGATAAACTAATCGTGGAGATTTACATCAACTAACATCAAGGAACATAAAAACAACACAATTCTCTCCACAACAAGGTTAAAATGACAAATAAAAGAAGGGGTACAAAAAGGAATGAGTAAAACGAGTAACGTTACATAATCCCTTTAAACAGGAACGCCTAATGTGTCTTTACAGAAGCATGTGGTATTCCAAAGATTTCAGTCTAAGAGTACAGAGGTAATATTATATCTCAGTTGACTGGGAGGATGTGGCTACCACATGTTGATTCAGCTCCCATCATGCTCTCTGATTCCGACACTAACAAGGTTCTGGGAAAGCCATATCGCCTCACCCACAAATAAACGACAGCAACTGTATTTGTAAACCTACTCCCCTGTCATGGGGATAGTTTGATAGTAAGTAGGACATCAAAGTTCGACTTAAATTAATAACATAAGCTATATTTTTTTGAAAAATGAATTTTTATTAAATAGTCAAAATTATACCATAACAAAAAAAAGTTGATGCATAAATTATATTTTTTATTCAACAGTGTTTTATTAATATGGTCAAGAAATCCTTATCAAACACCACTAATTTTGTTTGTTGGATTGGGGGTTTATGTTGTACACAAGGGTATTAGGACTGGTTGCCAATTTTACACTTTTCTTTCCTTAAATACTTTAAGAATGATTATTTTGTTTGCTTGATGTTTTATATCGTACTTAAGGATATTTCACTTATATGATTGTTTGTTTGTTTGATTGGTGTTTAACGTCGTACTCAAGGTTATTTCACTTATATGATGACGGACAATAATACAGCACATCACAAACAAACCTACTTCCCGTTACCCTTTAGCTCTGCGAACACCAGAGCAACAGAAAGCAACCTCTTTTCTCGCCTCTTACGATCGACCGAGGTAGCCGAGGGAGTATTCTGCAGGGCTATGGCCCACCCGCCCCCTCACGGGGCGAAATAATTAGGGTCAAGCGGGGCTAAGTTACCTTGTGAGGAGGTAAGACGCCTACCAATAATATCCCGCTTTAGGTGTGGATACCATGGGTTAAACTCAGAGACGGGTAGATATAGAAATATTTCAAGAGAGCAACGTTTATGTGAAGTGTGTAAAATGGGTAGAAAAATGAGTTCCCCTTTTTGTTATGTTGGCCTTTGTATTCTGTTTTACGAAAGAAATACCTAAAGAGCATATTCTGTTCCTGGTCAAACATGAGACAACTCAAAACATTACTTAATGTTAGAGCAAACTGAGCAATTTTACCAAGAGGCTCACAATTAAGAGCTCAGACTATCAATGTACTGAATGTGTAACATTTCTGTGTGCATAATCGCCATCTTGAAGTATAACATGTGTATATTATGATGTATGTAGGAGAAGGGTTGTATAGCCCATTCCTGAATAAAATAAACTGAAACTGAATATTTTCCAAGCTTAACATCAGCATCAATGGGTTGTTTCAGTCCTTCCTAATCTCTGTAAGAAGATAAGTTAAATCTCCAGCAGAAAAAGAATTTAATTTTTAATTCTTCTATCAACGAATTAACATCAGCAGGCCCTGTAGAATACTCCACCGGCGTCCTCAGTTGATCGTAAGACGCTAGAAAAAGGCAACCTGTTAGCCGTGGGTTGCATCTCGTGCTGGGAGGAGAATGAAATGCTGGTGACTGAGGGGCATTTTATCTGGCAAAAGCATGACACAGCCACGTTGTTCCAATACGTCACTTTGGCTCAATATTCTCCTAGACAAGTTGACAGATTGGCCCGATCTGATCAATCGGATGGTCACGTCGAGCCCTGCAATGAAGTTTGGACGCAGTAAGACCCAGTGAAGAGGTGGTTTGGTATGCTTTAGTTTGCAACAACGATATTAAACGCTGTAATTGTGGTGAGGACCACATGGACTTCTCCAAAGTCCGTAGTTTGTTCATCAAAGAAAGAAGAATTGAAGAAATTAAATCTGATGAGAATGTTCAATATATCGAGACACGACGCCTTGCCTCTGTCTCGGATGTCCAAGGGTCATCCCAGTTCTATGCCAATGCCACGAGGAAAGTTTCTGTGTCTGTATCGACAGTGACCTCCCTTACTTGGCAAACTGTTGATGAACACCCCTTCTTATCACAAGATGATACAACTAAAATAGACTACTTAAAGGCAAACTTATAAAAAAAAAATTAAAACGGAAACAGCCACAGACAAAAAACAAATAATAAAACAGACACACAAACAGAATAGCCATCTGGTCCGGAGGTTCGCACATCCAAGCCTACAATGGATGCTGTTCAAACGTTCCAGTTCCAACTTTCACAGCCAATTAATGTTATTAATGTAGAGAGGGTTGTGCTTCTGTCTAAGAAGCCAACAACAAGTAAATCGCTTGTGTTAGAGATGGCTGCCCCCAGACCTGCTTTAACGCCTTGGAAGGGATGGAAGTAGACATCGGGACTCCCTCTACGGTGTATATCCAACCACCACCTCCGCCTACTCGAGGAAGGCCCGATGAGGACTATCTGCGAAGGGGCCACAGTGATTGATTGATTGATTATTGATTCACGTCACATTCGGCGGTATTTCAGCTACGCTGTCAACATATCAACCGTTTGTTTTTTTGTTTTTTTTGGGGTGGGGGGGGGGGGTTATTGTTGTTTTATTTTGGATATTAAAAATCCTACTTATGGTTAAAACTGTTCATTTCAATTATTTGCAATGAATCATAAGAATCCAATCTTATGATACACACCAATCCGTTTAAGAAACCTGATGAAAACATCTCCAGCAATGTTGTCAAACAAGTCTTTCATAGAGGTGACTGTGTACAACTGTTGACTAACATTGTACTAAATTTCACATTTTGGTTCTGATTTGTCATTATCAGGAAGGTGATTTTTGTGAGGTGACTGTGGCCTATACGACATCGCGTTAGAACCACCTGGTCCGTCCGAGACATTCCATGGGAGTAAAAAAATTTACCAATAACAGGATGTATGTCGAGAAGTTTATTCTCGACTTTTTCATCCCATACATCCTGCCAAAGATTAAAAATGTATTTAGTAATTTTGGGGTTAGATCTTTATCATATATTTTGGATTGAGAAATGGGCTTGTTGAGGGCCTTTTTTGTTTCCCTCTCCCTGTGTTTCCTATATAGGCATACCAGATGACTGGGTATCCAGCAGAAGAGGACTTCGGCTCCACTGGCTTCTAGACCTTTATAATGATTAAGGATTGCTGGCTGTTGAACCTTAAAGCTACCAATGGCTAAAAGGCAAGAGCGAATCGCTGCAGATAACGGCTTTCTGAAAATGGTGCTTGGATATTAGGTCTAGAGCCAAGAGTCTAGAAATAGCCTTGGCTTCAGCAGAGAAGATGGACGAGAAATGGTTCTCATAATCATCCCTTATCTCACCAAATCTCTGCAGAACAGAAGCGGACATGTTTCCGACTTCTTTTGATCTCGAAGATCAAAAAGAAGTATAGTTCTTGGGAACAGTCAAGGCAGAGAAGGTGGAAAGGAAACAGGTGCTGTGTCTTCTAAAACGATTCCAGCATTTGCTTGATGTGGTCTTACGCGCAACCCAAATGAAGCAATTTTCACAGAACTGCAATCAAACCAATATGCATGCCGGGCAGGTTGCTCGCCAAAAGGCAAAAATTAACAAAGGTGTCTTTCTAATGATTGTACATAGTTTTAAACATAATATTTACAATAGATTCACAATTAAACATTTAATATATATAGACATGTTTTATCATTTACTTTCCAGTTGAATTTGTTTCTGTTTTTGATGTTAACTTCCAAAGGGATTACATTGCTGGCGATGTTGTCATCAGGTTCCGGGGCCAGATGAGGGTGTTTCGCGGAATATAATTTTAAAAATTTTGAATGTTTTGGATAATTTAGTGGCTTTATGTGAAATAGTTGGGGATATTTAACTACCTAATTTTTGCCACTGAAATGAATATATTTAATGTTTAAATGTATTTGGGGATTTTAGCGCTTATGTACTTTTCTTTTTGATGCACGACCAAATTTAAAAAAAAAACTGTTCGAATGTTTACGCCACGGCGTAGCTGAAATACAGCGGAATGTGGCGTAAAATATCAATCAATTGATCAACGAATGGCTATGCATCTGGTTATAACGTTATTCGTATGCTTTTTGTGTCTTCATTGTTTATCTACTATTTTTACCTAGTTGATAATCAAGATTATCAAAACGTCAAACCACGTCAGGGGAAATAAGGCAATAGGCTGTGCTTTTTGCGCCATGTTGTAGAGACCTAGATAAAGAAGGTCAACTGTTGACCTTCTTAGGCCGCTAATAAAAAATCCGTTTTATTAAATTCATCAAATCAGTTCGTTTTTGGTAATTTTTTCCATGAATATTACAGACAAAGCATTTTTGCCGCATCATTGCATTTAAAGTGTGCGGCTTACGGTATGCATTATTTCTAGAAGTAATTAGCTTTGTGGTACATGGAAAAGCATATGGTGCCTGATTGCCGCCATTTATATTATCGCCCTTGGCCGAGGCTAAAAGCGCGCTAATGTCAGCGAACTTCTCTTGCTTTTTCGGGAGCGAGAGAGCTATTAAAAGTTATAAACCTGGCGGCGGCGAGAACATCGCATTAACAATTGAAATCTCGACCTTCTCGCCTCTGCCGAGATCGAAATACGAGGTGGCTAGAAGTGGGATTCCGCCATTCTTGACCCTCGAGAAAATCGAGATTATGAAGTGTAGCGACGGTCTCGTCAAACCTTATATCTTATACCTACCTGTAATATTTCTTTTGTGATGGTTGTTAATTTTATTATTGCAAAGAGAAATAATTTAAACATGTCAACTCAGAATAGAAACTCAAATAAAACTTTATTTAAACGACGGAAGAAAGGAGGAGTCAGATTATTCGAACTCTTGTGCCCAGCAAAAATCAGAGAAAAATCACATACATGGTTTCAAAGGCCGGCGACAGCGGCGGATCAATTTCCAACCTTAACCATGGGTTGAGATAGGCAGGACTAAGACTTAGACATAAGAAGGCAAGAGCCAAACTATAAATGGCGTATACAGGAATCCATAATGGCTGTGTAGCAGATACGGCGATTGAATGTAAAAGAGAATAAGAATGTCTCACAAACGTTGGATCTGTGTTTACATTGTCACAAAATTTATCTGTGTGCGCATTGTTAAGCCAATATTAGCATTGTTAATGCGGGTCTAATTGAGATGATCGATCGTAATAGGCGAACATCTGATATTAATGTGCTGAACATAACTATATTATACAGTGTGCTAAATCCATGAGTATTAACATTTCTATTTGCTCTACCAGTCGTACGTAAAGTAAACGCTAAAGGACCAAGTAGTCCGTATGGGATTCCAACGATACTCTCTCTTGGTCGTGTGCGTTGTCCTCCGCGACTACCAGCAAAATCTACAGAGCTATATACCGGTAAATGTAGTGTAAACAATTATGGGATATTCATTGGTTATATTCAGCCTAGTTTAGTGGCGAACAAGGTGTTCAAATGGCGAAACATAGGCCTGTTGATGCAATATATTCGATCAAATTTTGGGTTGTATTACTGCTGTTTCTAGCTTTCCGTCTGAATATATGCCAAGAAAACAAAGTCAAAATCGGTAAGTTAATGTAAGTAACATTATACTTGTGAATTTGCCTAATATTTTAAAGTTTAATCTGATTTAATACATTATATGTGAATAACAACCACACGAGCATAAGCTCTTTTACAAAGCAAACATTTCTGTATCAATTGTCTCTAATTGTCAGGTATACTAATTTATGACATTTTAATTGATGGATACGCTGATTGTACATTTGCATTACAGGTATACATGAACCGGATCTAGTTTATGTTTTTTATTGCAAACATATCTTTTTCTTATTATTACCTATAAGTTAAATCGATACTTAACTGGAATGCGAATTAACAAAACACACGTGTAATCTATTTTACACCTTATAATGAAAATAAATCATTAACCACTTTCCTCTCATGACCAGGTATAATTTACGACATTTCCGCTGAGATTGTTCCTAACGTTATAGGAGATCACATGAATACCTTTAACAGCTCCTGTTTTCCGCTTCCACAAATAAATTGGTTGCCCACAAATTCATCTAAACCTGGTGCATCAAGAAGAGGTAAGGCCGGAAATCTATTTCTCGTAAGATCTATGCTGATGTTGTCACAATAAGTCAGTTGTAATCAGTTATTTTTTAATATAATTAACAGTGAAGCATTAAACTATATCGATGGATTGATTTATTGATTGATTGATTGAAATACAACTACTTGTAAACAATTGTTTGGCTGGAATAAAGTCCCAAAGGTCTTGTTTTAGCCAATTTGTTGTTGTTAAAAGTAAGTCATTTATATCTATCTATATATATTTTTAAAACAAGTCAACATATATACAGGGCGAAAAGAGAACTAACCGAAATATTAATTGAGTAGGTGGTGTTTTAGGGATATTTTAAAAAATGATCGCGATGCGATTTCACATAGAAGTAGTTTCAGACGGCGAATATGCTCCGCAACATTGCTTAATCGCTAGCCAAACCGACAACAGGCACATCCTCCTTCTGTCCCCATGGAAGAAATCCATTGCAAGAAGATCCATACGATTAAGATTTAAATCTTAATAAATTATCTTTAAGTTTTGTTGTTTACCAGCATGGTCCTTTATTCAATCTGGAATCCATATCCTAATATCAGCACTGAAATGTCCCCAGCTGACTTCAGTAGCCGCCCTGACAGAGACACTCCGGATTCCACACCTGGCTCTGGACATTGACACCTGTAGGTCCCCAAGAAATCGTACCTACACCTTTCGCCTAGTCAACCAGTTTTCTTGTCTACCAACGTTGATTGATATTACTGCTCAAAGGGAAATATTAATTTTAATTGACGGCTTTGGTGAGTACCTCTATTGCGGACGAACAGGCCGGTGTATTTAAAAAAGGTAAACTATCGAATCGCCGTTAGCATAGAGCTTATGAATGATACATCGATTGTCTCTTAGATTTTTGTAAGACAAATATGTCTCATATTTTATAACACTGATCTTTCACTCGGCTTTTTATGTCGTGGAATGTATACCTTGAAAGATAATAGCATGTTTAGCAAATATTGTAATATCCTCACAATCTCCAATGTTCTTCCGGTTCTTCTTGGTAGGACGATATACACAACAATTCGTTAAAGATCTTTCCAAGGCAGGAATGGAGGCTGTTTTGTGGACTAGAGGAGATTTAAAACCATGGACTAATCAACACAAAATTATTTTCATTGCGAATAATGTTAGTAAATTTCAACATATGGTAATGACGATAAGTATAATGTCAATTAATCTTTTTATTACACCCAAATTATTGATTTTATTAATGTTTTAAAACTTATTGATACATAAATGGCATAGACTTTACTATGAAATCAATGATATCGATACGGTCTTACAGTATTGACTAATTTGACTCAGATCCTTGTTGAGGTAATTTTGTAATTTTGTATTGTCTTTCGATCCGCTAATGCATTCCGTGACTTCTGACAGATCGTCGACAAAACAGAATGTTTACATACCTGTACAGCTGTTTAAGTATATAAGCTTAGTGTGGTTGTTGCTATTTACCCTTCGTCCATTTACCTGAATATACAAAGGCATTACACTTATCCATCTAAAATTACCTGACAGTTTGTCACTTAATGTTATATGCTAACTACAGAGTTAAAACTCCCCATATCGTGTTATCGCTCTGCATAGTGTTTGGATGCTGAAAGATTAAACTTTTATTTAGCAGACATACAGGCTTAATAAGGTATATATTCCCATCTAATCTATTCTGTGGCTCTTCGTGAGGTAAACCTGCATAATTGTGTGGAACATGAAAGTCAATTATGTGACAATTTCAATTCTGCATTCACCGTGTGATAAGAAAAATTGCGGTTTGACAACCAATACTTGATTCGTATTTCCATGTTTCTATTGGGGCTACTTGGGGATTTAAGATCATGTTTAACCCAAGTTCAGTGTACCAAACATTATTTAATTTATCACATAATGGCCAATATTTATTTTGAAAAAACTTGAAATTACACAGTTATGTGCACTCTAACCCTGTATCTCTAGATAAAGCTACATGAAATGACATACTATCCGGGATACAGATCTCTGCATCTTTATTGTATTCCTTTTGATTTCGTCACAGGAAAATTCAATGGAACATCTTCCACATCGGCGTAGTTTGGTTATAGTATCTGAGGGAGATGTGACAAAGAAAGACTTAGCCCATATTTTATCCTTTTTACCAGGAGATTGTTTACTTATCACACTAACTACACAGGACTTAATGCAATTATATATAAATGTTATTTATAGCATTACATACTGTGCCTCGTTTCTCAATAATATACTTCTAATACACGTGAATGTTCCTACATGTATACGTGCATATCTGTCCTCCACTATTCTTCACACAACAGTTAAATTCTTAAAAAAACTAAGTTGGCTTAATGCTAGTTTTTACAGAGACAGTTGTTGGCGATAATGAGACTCACGGCTTGTTCATTCCCACATCATGAAAGCTCTTTGGTTAAAAAACTCAAACTAAACGATGGTGATGAATGCGATCGAGGACCTTGTGGCACAGCTGATCCTTTGTTACGTTGGGTGATGCAGGTATATCAGTAAATTTCGTTTATGTGATTTATGCAAGGAAATCAGAATGAGTTGATCATTTGGATGAAAGAGAGTGAGGCTGTGGACCGAGCTATTTAAGAATGTGGAACCTGGCTCTCTACAAAACATCCAATATTTGTATCTGAGAATGCCATAATTCCGGTACTCTGATTGGTTGAGTATTCTGATTGGTTGAATGCCCCTAATGTTGTAGAACAGTGTACAATACATACATTGATAGGCGAAATGGGAGTACAGTAAAATATTTGGGTGGCCGGCATTTACTGCTTGCAATTCCATGCCTAACTCCTGGGTTCGATTCTCGGACAGGTTTCAACCTGCAACAATTTCTGAACTAGAATCTGTTCAAGCTGAGAAAGTGCTATCCAAAAATAACGAAAAGTAAAATATCAATACGTATTTTATTCAGAATGTTCATGCTTTACGGAAATCCGACACAAAAGTTAAATACGAGATCGACAATGACTGCTCTGGAAATATGGAACTATTCGATTCATCTGGGGAGCACACGTCGATTCAGGCTAATAGGCAATGGACACCCACGAAAAGGCTCTCAAAGCACGGAGACACCCACCACCCATTTAAGAAAGGTTTTGATGGAATTACTCTTCGTGTGGGGGGCCTTGTAGTAAGTTTACATCTTTATTATTCTGCTTTCATGGGCGCCATGGTAATTCTCCTGGAATAAATGCACCAATCACTAAAGGGTTAAATATTTCTGGTTGGACGAAATGTCTCTATTTATATTGTACGTTTCAAATGTATCCATAAATGACGATGTTGTATTCTTGGACCCATTCCCTTCTCTCCCCTCCTCCCAATATCCAGTATTCCACGACATGAAGACTTCTTCAAAGCCCTGGGGTTACATTATTTAAAATAAAATTCAATTCATGGAAGGAACCAGCAAAGGTTGTACTTCTAACCCCGTAACTAAAATGGAGTAACTTGGTTTAAATATATGACGAGGAAAATTAACTTTCAAACATTATGGAACCGCTTCATATCTTGGGTGTACTAATATTGTTGGAATACAAAGCCGTTTTATATGAAAAATACCATTAAGCACCACGTAAAACACCAATCAATTAATCAATCTAATCCTGAAGTAAATCAATCGTGAAATTCTACATCAGGATTAGGTTGGTTGCAACATTCGAAAATGCTTTTGTTGAAATCAAGCGCATTATAATCTTGGCCCACAGCTGACACTAAGACATGGACTCAGGTGGCATTACCTACACACTTCATAAATTATTATTTGTTACTTTTACTATCAGAGCAGCACTCCATTTTCAAATGGAATGTCTGGAAAGGATGACCGGTACCATATGTTCGCTGTAGATATTTGGGACTATATAGCTGCAGATCTTAACTTTAAGTAAGTACGATTTTCGTTGTGTATCGTGATATTATTCTTACGCTTTTTGACTATTCAAAATATTTTCTCTGTTTTATCTTTTTTTTTAATATTCGTTTTAAACCTTTTCTATGTTAAACATTTTTTTTAATATTCGTTTAAATCCTGTTCTCTGTTTAACTTTTTTTAAATATTCGTTTTAAATGTCAGTGCAGATGTTGAGCAGTCTTTGTTAATGAATATGGTTAATATATTAAAGATATGTTTTGGTGGAACCAGCAGATGGTTTTTATGGACATCAGTTAGATAATGGCACATGGACCGGAATTATAGGGATGATACATCGGCAGGTATGTATAGTCATTTCAACTGGATATACTGGTCTTTATTTAATTTCGATTCGTGCATTTTCATTGTAGTTCTGTGCCTACTTAAGAGGTTGTTTTTAAACCAATGCCAGGAAAAGTTTACAAAGAATATTATGAACCAGTGTTTTATTTCGCTCACATGACAGCATGCCAGTGAAATGGGGAGAGGAAAACACCATTGATGCCACTGGCAACAAAAAAATACTCACCAGGACAAATTCAGGAGGAAATACAAATACATCACTAACAGATCGGCATCATGTTGTCCATAAAAACCAAGACAACGTGAAGGTCCTTCCTGGCTAGTTTTATAAACAAACAAGGTCAAACTATAACGAATTAACGTTTTTTCACACTAACAAACTTCGTATTAACAAACAAATTCGAAACTAAAAACTACCCTCGAAGTTACAAGCTAGTTAGAAATTAAAATCTAAGTTTGATTGAACAAACTAGTTGGAAATTAAACGCGAATTTCGAATAAAAGCCAGAGGGAAGGGAATTTTTTTTTTTTTTTTGACAAAGCAATTCAGTTCGAAGCGGATTGCCATTTTAAAATAACGCGCTGCGAACCATTCAAAAAAAGATAAAGTCATATTTTCTTCCATTACTAGTCTAGTGTGAACCAGACTCTTCTCGCGTAACCCGTGACATTACAGCGAAACACATTATAAACAAACGGCCGTCATATTGCCCGGTTATCATAGGCCTACAGTTGTTGTTTTCACAAATAAATTAATTTGAGGTTTCCGGGTATCCGGGCCATATTCTTCATCATCTTCCTATAACAAAAGTCAAACGTGTAACACAAGAATTCCACATTAGTACACTTACTGTAATTCAAAATAAAAACGCGGGGAAATTTTAATTGGATTATTGTACGAACAAGCAGCCAGTCAGCAAGTGGTTTACACATCAAAGTCTTCAACAGACAAGCGAGGTGACACTGTCAATTAAAGAGCATGTGAAGATGTCAGGGCCCGATTTCTCAAGCATTTAAATACTAAAGTCAAATTGTTCAAGTGCACTTAAAATTCTGAGTTTTGAATTTAAACATTTAATACCCACGCATTATTATTATAATGTAAGTAAGTAATAATTAAAAGTATAACTGTAAAACTAAACACTGGCAGTTGATGAAAATGTCAAACTGATAGTTGTGGAATCGGGCCCAGGTCTCGTTAATAGGGACTAAGATCGCGCGAGTGTATTACATGTATAACCTACATGTAACTGTCACCGCCTCACCGCCGTGGTCTAAGATATAGTCGGCATGTTCAAACCTCACCATATATTTTCAGGGATATGGGCTTATAAGTCTCGTTTGAGTCCAAATCCTGTAACTCACTTCAAGGAACCACCTGAAAAGATGGCCGTACATCTTAAATGGGCATTTATCAAAATGGTGTTTTGATATGCTTTCGAGCATACGACTTGTTCGTGCCATATCGTCATCGGTATGGCACCTCTTTTATGTTTAAAGTTGAGAAAGTGGATCATCAATCTGTAAGTAATTATCTTAAGTACGTTGGATTAGTACGTGTTGTTATTGCGCTTCAAATAATACTACCATAATTTGATAATATTATACTCACTATTATTTTATTGTTCAACAGCTGCTGGAGTCAACTTGGTTCAGCCCATGCAGAAGGCATGCATTTTGAAAGGGTTGACTGCCAGCCAACCTCAATTCACAAACTCAATTGAGCCAACTCAATTCAAGTACCTTGTAATTTAGATTAAAAATATAAGAGAATATAAAGATATTGAAAGTATTTGAATCATTGGAATGGCTAAGATCTTTAATACATATTCATAAATGAAACAGATTCCTACAACTGCTAGTTTTACGTTTGGTTAGTTGCCTACAACATCGTTATATAAATAGTAGTGGCGGCACAGATTGATAGTTTTGGTCAATCGATCGGATGAAACAAGTATTCAAACCCCGATTCTTCCTATCTGTCTACATTTCAGCTGAATTAACGAAGGTTTACATTAGTAATAAAAGCTAGATTTGTTTTCCCCTTTTTCAATGCTGAAAATATATTTACGCTAAACTCTCTTTCTTTTAAATTTGTCCAGGAGATAGACTTGGGTGCCGGGATGTTCTCTTTGACGACGGAGAGATCCGAGGTGGTGGACTACACCATACCATTTATTGAAAACTCATTTTCAATTCTGACCTCCAAACCAGAGGAACACACAGACATATTTCAATTCGTGAAGCCTTTTACCACAAATGTGTGGTTGATTATTATTGTATTTGGTATAACTACGTGTATCACACTCGTCAGTATGAGTCACCTGACAAAGCACAAGCATAAGACAGATGTTCAGATCTTATCAACAAAGGATATAGTATTCGCTGTCATTGCTTCCTTTCTGGAACAAGGTAGGTCTATTCCTGTATCTAGCTTAAATGAAATCAAGTTCACAGACAATATTTGAAAAATATTCTAAATTGAGAGAACGCAACGTTATAACACTAAGTTGTTATTAATTGTAACTGTATGTAACGAGTTCGAAGCAACGTAGGCCCGTATACTTACCTGTTCGATAATAACTTACCTAGGCATTATAAGCATAGACACCTCGGCAATGTTCAACGCCCAACATATAAACCAAAAAAAAACTATGAAAAGTTTTGGCATGGACTTTCTGAAATTGCAGCCATGCCACGCCCGTGGTAAAGCAACACCGGGCACTGGTGTTGATCCCTTTTCACTTCTCTATGAAGTTCTTCAGACGGACTGTTTTATCAGTACCAGATTGTGGTACAGTCACGTGGCGTGGCAAAATAACAATGTCACAAACTTTATAGTAACAAAAAAAAATAGTTATTTTGTCAATTACCTATTTTGTTTACTATCAAGCAAAGCAGACGAGCGTAGAGACAAGATATCTAATAATGGAGATAACTAGTCTTACCAATAGTCATATATGAAGTTTTCAAACATGTAAACTTAAACAAGCACAATTCAGACTAAACCCCAAAATCCAACCAGCCGCCTGGAATATCGTTTACAATCGTTTTGATTTGCTGCAGGTTTTCCGTTTTATCCGCATTCCATTTCGGCAAGATGTCTCTGTTTTTTTTGGCTGGTCTTCAGTCTTCTTATCGTATCCATCTACACGGCTCATCTGACTGCTGTACTAACCGTATCTACTCCTATCAAAAGTATAGACAATCTGAAAGATTTAAGTGAACGGACGGATTTAGATGTAATTGCTCTCGATGGGTCGAGTGGTTGGACGTTATTTCAAGTTAGTAACAACACATGCTTTGTTTTTGTTAAATCCTGCCACAATTCTATAATACTATATTATGTGTAATAATAAACTTAAACAAGCCAGTGAAGAAACGTTTTTCATAAAGTCCGCTACACACGATCGATTGGCTTGGGACGCACGCGATTAGACACTGTCGGCGACTAGTCGCAAGGGATCATTGCAACTCGTCGCCGCCCAATCTCCTCGTGTGCGGCATATATGCGACATAACATTGCAGCCATAAGTCGTGCATCCAATCAACCACAGAGATATGCAGTCACATGAATTAAATTTTAAAAATGTTGACGCACGTATACTAAGATAGCTCCGTTGTCTGTACCTATACTTATCGAAATCAAAGATAAATTATTTTTGTTTAGTTTTCAATGAAAGTCGTTCAAAAAAAAAAAACGATGGCAAGTGTCTACGTGGAACGGCTTTGTATGAAAGAAGTCATAATTTTTAGCGCTGCATGAAGGTTGAAACAGAACAGAATTGTCGCAAGATACACTCAACATTTTGATTTAGCCCTTAAAATGATTTCTACCGCACGACCCATGGGCTGTGCACATTTAATCGCACGGTCAAGGGTCACATCCCCACTTAATGCCACGGTAAAATTCCGCTTCCCGATCCCACGGTTATGATTGATACCCAACTTAATCTCATGGTTAAGAGTCAGATTCCGACTTGATTCTATGACTAAGTCACATTCCCACTTAATTCCACGGTCAAGATCCACGTCCCCACTTGATCATAAAAGGTCACATCCCATCTCACCGTCCAAGCATATTCCCACTTGATGCCACGACCAAGAGTCTCATTCCGACACGATCTCACCGTCATATTCCACTATGATCTCTAGGTCAATGGCCACATTCCCATTTTATCCCACTGTCAAGAATCTTGGACTCGCCGTCCTGAGTCATCTGCACTTGATCCGAAGGTCAAGAGTTACATTTCCATATGGCCCCACGATCATGAGTCGCATTGTCACTTGATCTCACGGTCAAGACCGACGTCCCTAGTTGATCCCAAAGGCGAAAGTCACATTCCCGCTTGATTCCACCAAATCCTTTCTTGGTCTCAAGTGTCCCATTCCCCTTTGATCACACGACCAAAACTCATATTCCCACATGTTCTCACATTAAGAGTCACATTCCCGCTTTATAACACTGCCTAGAGTCACATCCCCACATAATCTCACCGTCATGATTGACATCATCCACTCTTGATCCCACAGTTAGTCATATTCCCACTTGATCCCCCACGGTCAAGTACCACGTCTTAACTTGATCACACGGTCAAGATTCACATTCCCAATCGATCCCACCACCTAAATTCATATTCTCAATTGATATCACGGTCAAGAGTATCTTTTCCACTTTATCAAACGGTCTAGAGTCATATTCGGTGTTAGGTTTCACCAAAACAAAGTTAATACATGGCGCGAAAAACTGGAAGTGATGTAACTTATACAGTTTGTCCTTCAGTAGAGAAAGATGTTCATGGTATTTCCACTACTTCGTTCTTTTCTGGGCCATCGCAACACCCAAAATCAACTGCATTCTAAAATTTAGCCGAGTCGTCTATTGGCAGAAATTAATGTGAGATGGCCCGGCGTGGGGTAGGAGAGTTGCCTTAGTCTCCACATCTATAGAAACTTGCGATAATAGGTTTGAGTCTCCATCAGCCATTGCTAATCATTTTGACTGAAGGTCAGTTCTGCATCATCTTGAACAACATAATTGTATTCTAAACAGACGATAAACTCCTTTGTGTAAACTTATATTTATTTGCATAATAAACTGTTAATTTTTTAATTTATTATATAACGACTAGTATTAATTTCAAGTTTATAATAAATAATAATATTAAATATATGCATTATTAGGTCACTTTGTAGGCGTTTTTAAGCACGACTTATTAACATGGGAAGCAGTATTGAATGTATGTATTTGTTCTTTGGAGTCCTGATGCATTTGTCTTTTGAAAGTTGTTGGTTTTCTGTCAATGCGCTTAAATTGCTTCACTTTCAGCATACACTATGTATATAGATAGCGTTGATTATTTTGATTTTATATTACGCATGGGGATTTTATATTAAACAGAAAGGACATTTTTATATTGCATGTCAAAATTGTTATGCTACTCATTGATTTAATATGGCATGTCAATATTTTGTATACTTCGTGTTGGTTTTATATTACTCGTCGCATTTATATAGGCAGTTGTATACTTTTTTCTAATTGTGAATCTAGTTTTTGTTGCTAGGCGTACAAGAAATTTTTACCTTTTTCCTTAAGGACCGATTTCTATCACAGGTGTGGTTATTGTGTTTCTAGTTATCGGAAGGACCTCTCCATCAGAATATCTTCAGCCGACTTGTGCCGAAGACAACGTTTGATGATACGTTACAAAAGGTAATGAGTGACCAGGCATGTTACATCCGAGGCACGCTATATCTACAATATCTCGTCGCGTTAACATGCGGGAAGGTCCGGATATCAGAAGGCAGCTTTCAAAATCAATTCATCTCATTCCCAATTCAAAAGAACTCCCCTTTTAAGGAAGCCATTGACAACAGGTAAGGCTCCACGTGATGTGACCTTTTACGTTACAAATTGCATTAAACTCATCTTCTATCAAAAAAAATTTAAAACCCAGACTTTTTTAGTAAGAATCATAACGAAATGTCAACTATATTCATTAAAATGTCAGTAATAATGAGATTAGAAAAAAATAATGTCCATAAATTCGCGGTAATAGTGAGCGATAAAAAAATCACACAAGGAGAGAAACATTGTCCAAAAACTAGTGATATGTTTAGAAGGTTAAAATCTGAGAATAATGTTCTCTACTGTTGATTTAACAATATCAAACATTTCACAAATCACCTACCTTCACTATTTTGGGAAACTGACAATTGGTTTTAATTCAAACACTTCCACGGTCTGGGGGATTTCTATTTATCTGGATTTTACAGTCTTCAGAGAATGATGGAAGCCGGGATTATCGACCAGCTGAAGAAGAAATGGCAGGACCAAACTTTTGACTGTATCGAAGGACCGAAAGAAGAAGGGAAGATTTACAGACTTGACATGAATTGTTTGTTGGGCGTCTTTCTCATGCTGATCGGGTTTGTTACACTGGCAGTGATCAGTTGTATTGTGGAGTATATCTTAATCCAAGCCAAAAGAACTTGCACGGCTGCCTGTATTAACTCAAGGTATCAATAAACGTGCACGTCTATGACTATGAGGATGTACTGATTTGCATTCCACGTGGTCCCAGCAACAGGAAGTCATCGCGTGTACTGCGTAGGGGAGACCGGGGCCAGTTGCAACAGGGGTAAATTGCAACAGTGGGGATATTTTTGCCACAAGATGTCCAATCCATTTTTATCTTCGACTGTAGTTGAGCATTTGTTTGATCCTACTTTCTACCATAATAAAAGTTAACTGCTGCGCTGCTTTAAAATTTTGTACGGACAAAATCGTTTTTTGACTCTTTTTGTAAATTATCAGGCATGTCAATGATTTCATATTTTATCTGATTATTAATATAACCAGAAGATACGATTCATATATGTGCAGAGCAGAAACAATAATGTGTAATCAGTGACAAAACAAAATCAGTTCAGTTTGTTTTATGTCCCTCAAAAGTGAATTTAGTTGCACATGTTCCATTGGGGCACATTGCAACACCTTGGAGGGGGTACATTGCAACATATTATAATTTCACACAGAGATTTTGCCTATGAATATTTGTGTTAGTCCAGCAATTCTGTGACCATAGCATTTATTTCTGGTCAGTATTCTTCTTTCCATAAAATGGTAGCCTATATATGTTTAAAAATACATGTATTTATAAATTTCAAGCAAACTTTTTGCTTTATACAATTGAATGTTTATATGAAAGTCCCAAAAAAATATGAAATTGGTCCCTTATAGCCGAGCTTTTATCAGCAACAGTAGTTGAATTTGTTGTATGCTAATCAGGACTGATTTCAGCTAAAAAAAATGGCTAAGATCAAGATTTTTAAAATATTTTATTTAAAATCTGTGTCTGATCTATAAAATTTGAAGGCATGGCTTTAATAACGCCTATTTAGAGTTTTAACATTTTAATTTTGACATGGATTTGTGTGTTTGCAAAATTGTCCTTATACTTAAATGAATCTCTCCGTTTAAATTTTCTGTCTTACTAAGACAGTCTTAGTGTCAATTTGGTATTGGTTGTGTATATGGATAAAGTACGTTGCAATGTACCCCGTAAGGCGATTCAACTTACCCCAGCTTGGGGCAAGTTGCAACGTCTGACCAGAGAATACAAATTAGTCTATTTGAGAAAGGCTTTTGTACGATCAAAACAAGTCCAGTGCACAGCTAAATAATGTGGTACTGTACTGTAGTAATGTGGACTTTCAGGTGGACTTATTGGCTTACATATGGTGTTTCAACTAAAAAGTGATGCAATGTGCCCCGGTCTCCTCTACATAATGTCGAAAACCATACACTCGTCGCCACTTTAATAAGTATCATTTAACAGCACCTGTATAAACTAGCCCATGTTCTTAAGTGATTCCATTGTACATATATGTACATATATATATGCGATTAAGACCAATCTAGATGCAGAAAGATAATATTCTTTCCCCGACAGTCTATTGAGCTAGTCCACAAACATGGACGTGTTTTAATTTACACTATTCCTTGGTATATTATTAAATACCAGAATATATTTGTTTTAAAGTCATTCAAGCATTTCTATTTCTGTGATGTTTTACGTTTATAGACCCTACATTTTATATCAAGGAATCTGTCCCCAGATTTCAATCTAATTTGAATTGTATGTATAAGACATTAGAAATAAAACACACTGGTCGGTTGTTATTTATTTTTCTTCAAATATATTCGTCTTTTTTAACATTCTGATGAATAAAAGATCAGTTGAATTCTATTCAGTTTCCATCTATGGGGTTTCTATGTCAAGGTTCTACTGGACCTTTGGGCTTTTTTTCTATATTAATAAAAGGCGATTATAAAAAATATCGATTTTGAGCAAAATGGATACAGCATGGTTAAATATTGAACACACAAGCCGGGCAAGGATAACATGTTGATATGATATTCAAAGTACAATGTACAAAGACAATTCTCAAAAATAAATGGATCATAATGTTTTCAAGATGTTTATGCTAATCTCAAATCTAGCATTTCCTTATAAATATATTCCATATTCCCATTTACTTTACTCTTCTGTTGATGGCATAATCAATGGCCGAAATATTGAGATCAGAAGTAATCTTTCGTTATTCGGAGTTTATCTACTCTTGTATTTTAAATTGTAACTTGCTGTTTATACGTAAATTAGATATAATACTAAGATTTATGTTTCACAAATGCTTATAGTACAGTGTGTAGGGAAAGTTATAGATGCCATGCTCCTAACACATGGGAGTTTTATTTCCTGTTGATTTATGTGTATTATGCTTAAAAGTAACTTACGGGTATGGACAGAGCTGTCGATTGGCTTGCGTCTAATAAATTGGCAGACCAACAGATATAAACTTGCTATAAGAATTATAGCTGAAAATATGTTTCTCAAAATACACTGTTCCATTAATGATAATGAAAGAAATCCATTCGGTTAAGATCTGGGTAAATATTGTGTTGGCGCCATTAGCAGAAAACTCGATTATAACATTAACCTACAACCCTGGATATTGTTCAAAATAGTATCATAGCGGTATATCTGCGTGGCCTTTAGCATATCAAATCAGTTATCTCATCAAGATGGACACCATGAACAAAATCGTCACAAGGGCTTTGCTCATCGGCGTTTTAGTTACCTTCCACAAGAATTTCACCAATTGTCATGGCGCTGTAATCAAATTAGGTAGGTGTCTGTAAAAACTAAAATATTTATTGAGCAAATTGTGATTACACCAATCCATATAGTCCTATGCGTGTGTAGCTGTGTGAATTATTCGCATGGGACCAGCTCACCAAGTAACGAACTGGAAAGACAATGACAATAAATATATTTCCATAAAGAGAATACCACGCTACCCGCACAGGTTTCTTCTCACATTTAGAGATATGCTCCTCTTGGCAATAAAATGCATATAGGTAAAACGGGCATTATTTCTTGCGTTGGATTAAGCTCTCTAATTTTCTGATCGAGCTATAACCATTTTATTATTGGATCTTAAACATTGGGTACTGGTCATACCTTGCTACTTTTATCACTAATCAGAAGAGCTCTACAAATATAGACCAATTGAACATCTGTCTTGTCAAACTAGGGACCTACGTCACGAGACCTATAGAGTCGAATGAGTTAAATGATTTTGGTAAATCTCATGTCAAATAGCTTTGTTCTGATTGATCGAGATCAGTTCACATGGCATAAAACAAACAATGATTTCTGTCCAATCCGAGCAACAATAGTCATGTTGCCCATTGAAGTGTGGGTCGTCATATTTATTTTTACTCCGAGGAAAGCTATCTTGTCTTGTCCACGGGAGAGCGTTTAGCCCTCTGGCTAAAGAAGAGTAGCAATACTGTCTTTACTTATCACTGGAGGAAAATAAACTTCCAAAATTCTGGAAACACTTTACATCATGGTTGTGCTAGTGTAAATTATTGTTGGAATACAATGCCGTCATATAAGTGAAATACACTTTAGCACGACGTAAAACTTCAACCAATCAATCAATCGTTCTCACAGAAGCATTCGCCACTAAAAGAAACAGCTGGAGGTTGACCCCGTGTCGTAAAGTGTCTTTCTCTCATCTTGACTGCTAATGAAAAAAAAGCTACAAAAATAACCCCAAAACCTGGACGAATTCGGTATAGAAAAACAAATTCTGAAAGTTCTGGAATTCAGATTTGTCAGTTGTTAAAAACGATGCCCAACTCGGGCTTCCCTTGTTGAATGTCAAATCTTTTCCGCTTGCCAATCAAGACGTTCTTTTTCTCATCATGAAGTATTTTTGTGACATTAATCAGGTATTATTTTCGATGGAAACACTGCTTCTACAGTGAACATGGAGACCATCGAAAAGCAGACAGCAGATTTCAGGACACGTTGTTGGGGTTCTCACTGGCTTGTGCCACAGCTGTATTGGAGACCAGTGAATACTACTAGTCCACTGTCCACAGTTCAAGCAGGTATGCACATATTTATTCTTCTAAAATAGTCGCCCCGTGAGGGAGCGGGTGGGCCATGGCCCTGCAGAATACTCCCTCGGCTTCCTCGGTCGATCGTAAGAGGCG
>JARFOD010154209.1:0-12331 GCA_031763545.1 Mopalia muscosa | reverse complement strand
GTCAGAAATGTTATTTTTGAAACAGATTTTTTTCTCAGAAAAGCAGAAAGATTCAGATTCGAATTAAACCACACATGGATATGCAATTAATATGAAATATTTCTTATTTTTGTGCATTGTATTACCCGGATGGTCGTGATTAAATGTACACCTAATGGCGGTGATGTTTTTTTTTATTGGGACAGTTTTTTTCATCCATTTCGGCAGGAGTTGCACAAATTAAGATCATTTTTATAATGATAGTGAATGTAAATTTCCTTGCTCAAAATTGCCCAAATCACGTCTACGAGCTCCTTCACTTTCAGAGGCGGCCATTTTTTGGATCGGTGTAACTTTTTACCTGGTTTAGGAACCGGGACTATAAGTGCCTCTTCCAGTATTGATGGAACTTACCCGAAGTCCATATGTTATAGTTCCAAGATCAGCTGAATACCTAAAGGTGGAAGATGATTCAGTAACTTGAAACATACAGCATCAGGGCCACATGCAGAGTCATTGGCCCTATGAAATGCAGATTTAAGTTCCTCAGGGTTAAATGAGTTGTTATAATCCTCGAAGGTCTTGGAAGCAAAAATTTGGTTTGCGCCTATTCTTTCTTGCCTCAATCCTTTGAAACTATGGTGAGAAGTTTGCAGAGGAGGGTGTTTCTGTAAAATTATCGGCAAGTCTATTGGCTATATCGGAAGGGGAGGTTAGTTATCCATTGCCTTACTTTAGATGCTGTACCTTAGGTTTGTTTTTTTTACATTTAAGTCACTGGATGATATTCCAGTCCTTGCGCATTTGTGATGCCGGCGGACACGGAGTCCAACACTTGCGTCTCGTGGTTTTGAGCGTGGGCCTAGTTTTAGATATAGTAATGCCTACTTGGCTAAATTTTCCTGGTACTGGATATTAACTTTAAATTTAAAGAATTCGTATACGATTTAGTGTTTTCTATGTTAGATTTATGGCATCGTCTTGTTCTGGATACACATGACTGTGAATTTCTGGTTACTTCCTTATTATCGAATATAATTTCTTAATGTTACTTACTTAATTGTCCTTGACAATCATTAAATATTCAAAACTGTTCTGAAGTGCTTTGGTGACTAGCACTGTTTCCGGAACTCGGAGGGATTCGTATTCTTTAAAGCCTTAATTTCTGCTTTCTTTAGTTTAAAATACAAACTTTCTCACAGACCTTTTGTATAGTTTCTTTGTTTGATACAGTGGAAGTCTACGTGTGTCCTGTTGTAGTTATATAACATTTGTTTAAAAATTTTCATTGTTTGATAGCACTCTGAGTTGAACCATAGACTTTTCTGAACTCTGCTTTTAAATTTTGTTTCTCTGGTTTTAAAATTAAGTGTTTTACCAAATATCGGTTTTGCTATATCGAAAAATAATATTGTCAAATTGTTCACAGTATCGTCTATGTTCTTGTCACTGTCTAACTCGATGAAAAATGTCCGTATTTATTATTTGTTTTAGATTTGTTTTATACTATTTAAATGTAATATTTATCTTACAAAAATATGTATTATTATTGTTTACGTAGAATATCACCATCTTTTTAATAAACGTAATTTATCATCAATACTTTCATAAGTTACAAATGTGTTTTTCCTTGTTGAAAAGAATGAGTTATAAAAAAAGAAATATTGCATCATTGAATGTATGCAATATAAGCTTTATTAGATAATTTTGTTAAAAAATATTGAATAGAGGGCACTAATGCACTGAACACTGACCACTAAATGACAATTAGCTGAAATTTGATGATCTCATGTCAGGTACGACGTAACGTTTAGGGTGTAGTGTTATAGGTAAGAGGTATGTTAAGGTTATTTATTGGATTAGCCTAAGGTATAGGTTAAGTGTTAACTTTAATGTTATAATAAAGGTTAATAATAATTCACATTGTGTCGCACATACGAACATCCCGTGTTTTCATATCAGATATCATAACCGTTCAATATTCATTGTACATTGTCCATTGTAGACCCTGCTATGCCCATTTTATATCCTACTATGCCCATTGCAGGCCCTACTGTGTCCATTGTAGGCCCTACTATGTCCATTGTAGGCCCAATTATGTCCATTGTAGGCGCTGCTATGTCCTCTGTAGGCCCTACTATGTCCATTGTAGGCCCTACTATGTCCATTGTAGGCCCTACTATGTCCATTATAGGCTTTTCTATGTCCATTGTACTATACGTCATAATCACTGAGAGCGAGACATACGCATTGTCTGCTAGATACCCAGGCTGGGCATCTGGAGTAAGAGTAAGGGCTTCTAGCTCAAAATTTCATAGGTCATGGCCTGTCAAGATTTTAACTTGGAACTTCAAAAGGGCCGATTAAGGTATGTGCCAGGGGTTTTCGCTCAGTGAAAGTTTGTGAGGGAACTGTAGGACAAAACGTTAACATTAAGGCTTATGGCAAATTAATAGAGGTCTTGCGTTTTCTGTTTACAAGTACAAACATATGAAAAGCGACACGTTTTTGGACACATAGCAGCCACCATAAGTTTTGGCCTATTTGTTGTTGGTATATAAAGCCTGACTGAGTATAAACTTCAATCATTGAGATGTACTAACTCTGTGTGAAGTCTCCTGATTTCACAGCGAACCCAACCGATAACAAAATGTTCTGTAACTGGCGCGGTTGTCAGGTATGTCTTTATGATATAGTGTAATAATACATAATGCAATGCATAGAAATAGAATGAGCTGTGTGTGGGGCTGTCATTAGTTGATCTTTATAAATTTTACAAAACATTCAAATCATGAAGGACGCTGAAGTTTTACCTCTTTGCAGTGGAAGGGCTAGAAACGGAAATCAGGGGTGAGGAGCAAGCTAACTTTATGTGTGTGAGCGGGGGTGGGGATTAAGAGGATCTTGGGTCGGATTTTGATAGGGCGCAGGACGCGCCCTTTCTCGGCTCAAAAAAAAAGTGGAATAGAAAAACAGAGGAAGAATGGAAAGAAAGAAAAGGACAAAGAACCATCCCAAATTTGATGAATTCAGCTTGCTGAATAATCCGTTTCTTGTACATCCATTCACTAACATGGTGGTGCTGACATATTTATGCATGTAACAGACAGCAAGTGTATCACGGCACTGCTAACGAGATCTTAAAGTAAACAAAATCAATATGCAACTTTGTAGGTAAATACAAAACTCGTGATGAAATTCATGTGGATATGTTTTATATTTTCGGTTACCGAGATACATTGACTAGGGCAAGGAGGTACAGAACTGGCAATTTCCAGAAGAAAAAAATTGCAGAAAAAATAGGTTATGTGGTCCCAGTTTTTGACCCCGAGATTAGTTGTAATGTGACTAAAGTTAGCTACACTATTTGAGTCATCCTAACCTTTAGAAAAAGAATAAGGCTACCATGATTGGGCTCTGTATCTTCCAATATATAGCAATAACATGGCCATATCCTGACTTAAACCGTCTCGGCTTCCTTAAACACTTTTGGGTTAGACCGACCAATAAAACTACAACTCGACGTCCATTTTTTATGTCAAAATTAATCACCTCTCAGCAGTACGACATTCGCTTGTAAATGTTTCCCGAGATAATTATGTCATAGGAATTCAACGTTATTTGCTATTCACAGGCAGGACTTCTTTTTTAAACTTCGGTACAGCCGCACGTCGGAGCTCTATTGACTGTATAGTGCATAAAGTACGTAAAACACTAGCAAACAACCTAATCTCACACGTCTAAAGACAGTCTCTTTCATGGTGATTAGGAGTGGCAATGAAGAGATCAAAATCAAGTTTGGTTCTTACAGTTTGCTAGATTTATGTGTCTTTATTGAACAACTTTTATCTACTGCAGAGTGGAAATAATGACTTAATGATGTTAAATAAGGATTTTAGTACTGCTGACTGTCATATGACTATAGTGCTTTTGTTATTTTGCGTTTGGACATAATCAATACAATTGATGCTGTTGAACAATTGAGAGCCTATAGAACCCTCGTCTTTCAAAGGCATACGGTCAGACACACCTCTTAAAGAAACGAGGAGGGGCTTGACGTGTAGTAACTTTGTTATATTTGTATAAAATTTTGTAAATCTAAATGCGATAACACGAATTCAGGGAGCTACGTATGGCTTTAATGGAAATTGTTGGCAAAAGGACAACTAATAGATAGCAATGTATCCCCGATCTAAGTTTCATAATTGAGCCACATGTAGTAATCCACAATCATAATAGTGACGAACAAATTGGTCAAGATTTAGCGCAGAGAACAAAAGGTACAAACAACCTGCCTTTGCGTTAGTCAAATTACTTTGACATTTTAAGAATAATTGGGGAAAAAAAAAGTAAATAAAATGGAAAAACATTCGTGCGTTGAATCTCAATGGATAAACGACTATGTCCACATAACAAGGCCTATATTTGCGGTCAATCATAGTCACGAAATCAATTAAGACATTTACCAAAAACGAAGGTGGATCGGAAGCCTGGATGCCCCAAAACAGCAAACTTAAGGTAAATTGAAACTTGTGTCACATTGAACAATTTTGACCAATGAGTCGGGTTTTTTTTCAAGTCTGGTCACTTATTTCTGTCAGAACCCTCGTTTTGTAAATTTTCGAAGCGTTCTCTGAAAGCACACCGACATTTGGTTTGGTTTGGTGACGATTTAATGGAATCACAGTAACCCATCTCAACAAATAGCAGTCAAAAGGTAGCACGACATTTCTAAACGACAATGACGATAAGCTTGGAGACGTTGGCTCCTCAATCTTCAACAAGAATTCCGCTAAATATTCAACCAAAACATCTGCCTCGACGTCTTGAAAGTCCTGAAAGACGGAATGACCCCAAAGCTAGTATTCAAAAGTTTCTACAGAGTTGACCAGTTCGACATCAATGCCTTTGCTAACAGTACTCTTTTGTCGTATTTTTTTCATTCGCACTTTTGTCTTGCTAGATTAAGACACCCCTGGTATCCAGAGCGCCCCAAGGAAATGCACTAGCCAATTTTATGATCTTGTCACTGCTGCAACAACTGATAGTTAAAACATTAGGTATAGCGTTGCCACTTTTAGGCTAGCTATTTTGGTTTTATTGTCAACAAACATGCACTAATATGATCATGAAGATGAGTCACAACTCTGGCATCCATTGCGGCTCTCTCACGAGAAGTCCATGCTCTTTATAGCTCCATGGTATGATTTATTCAGACATATTTTTCTTGACTGGTATATTGTTTTTGACTATCCCATCTTGATAATAATGCAAAACAACATTTTCAGAAAACAATAAAAATCAGAAGAACTTCTCAAAAACCTTTTACCAATAGCACAACCCTTAATTGGCTGATATATTTGGTCATTGAATTTCAAAGTCGTTATATTTCAAGCGGAGTTCCAACAGTTTCAATATCTCAGTAGTCGGACAACGGGGGTCGGAAAACCGATCAAAAGCATTTTTAACAGAACACAGTTCTGCCTCAATATCAATATTTGTGTACATAGATTCTACGTCAAGTGTACCTAATATGGCGTCTTTATCAACCTGAATTTCAGATAACTCGGTCCTCAGTGTTGTTTTTATAAAACTAGGATGCATGTAAGCAATTGGTTTGAGTTTGTAATCAATAAGTTCTGAAAGATGATAAGATTCCGAGAAACAATCTGATATTATAGGAAGCAAAGACGATTGAGACCATTTCTGCTGTGGTTTTAGGGAGAATGTAGAAAAATCTCGTTTTAGAGTCCCGGCCTGCGAGTAAATATTCGCCTTGTTTAGCACTCAGGAAATTTCAATCCTCCAAAGATAGAATTATTTCATTGAAATTCGTACGGTTTTCTGGCCAAATAGGGTCATCTAGCTTTTTATAATGGTCAGGAATACTTAGCTGACGTTCTGCCTCATTTATGTTATCCTGCCTATCCATAATGATGTAGCTGATCCTTTATCATATCCAGATATTCGAACAGCTTACAGAGAGACTGTCTTTCAACATGCTGAGATTAGGTTGGTTTTTAGAGTTTGCAACTTATGCAAAAATAAAAAATAAAAATTCTAAGTTTATCCACACTACTACTAATCTCCGAGTTGAACACTAGGGCACATAACCATGTTTTTTTCCGTAAATGACATTTTTCTGGAAATTGCCAGTTCTGTTCCTACTTGCTCTAGGGTCATTCGATGCCAAATCAACCAGCGTGCAGTGGTCCCCACTAGAACCTATCAGGTTTTGAAGAAACTCCATCAAAATAATCAATTGTGTTAAAAATCAACACACAGAAAAAAATAGCCCCATACAACATTTTATTTCCAAGATTCAGCCTCCGGAAATTATCCCAAAAAAGCTAGGCGGCCCGCGGCTGTGGCTTAGTGGTTAGCGGGTGGGCTTATACTAAAGCCCACTGCGATGTAGCGTTCACAGGATCAAGTCCGTTTGTTGACCCCCTATGAGTGAGTCACACGATATGGCTCCGGAAATCGCGGGGGATGTTTTTTACGAGATTTCTTCCCGATTTTCCACCTTAATAAGACAAGGAACAGTGTGAAGTGGACAATCCATTGTCATACAAGTGAAATATTATTGGGTACGTCGTTAAACCCCAATCAAAGAAACAAACCAGAAGATGGGTGGTTTGTAAAACAATACTCGTGGCTCTTCTCTTCATTTTTGTTTATGCCAGTCAATTGAAGGGGCGTATTATATAAGGGGGTTGACCGTCCGTCCGTCTGGCCGGCCGTCCGTCCACCAGTCCGTATCTGAGATAGACCATGATGAATGTGTGCATGTACGGAAGCTGATTGAGGCCATCTCTCCAATAAAGCTTTGTAAATATCGCACACAAGTAGGCACAGTCTTTCATTATGAAGTGTTTCTAAACTTTACAATGAAACGAATTCTATATTTCAATGGTTTGTAGCTACGTTGCTTGTCTTTTGATTTAAGCGAACGCTACCATATTTCAACGATCAATCTTCCACTATATAACAATTGTACGACTTCACCTTGATTTAAACCATCTCAATTTCATCCTTGGGCACTTGTTGTTAAGATTGATCCATAAAACAACCACTCGGTGTAACTATGAATAAATATGATGATGACAAAAAATAAGTGTGCAAATATTTTGAATTCAGAAATGATTCTTTTATTTTTCGGAGAAACGCAGTCCTTATCTGTAAATGACAAGAGAGACATTCCCAGAATATTTTACAACAACAACTTAAATAGATCAGCTCAGCAACCAGAAATTGGATGGTATGTATTCCGCTGCTACAAATCTTTCTCGGGTTGGTGCATTATTGATTGATTTGTGACCTACTGAAAGAAATCTCATAATGACCTGCCTAAAGACCACCCACAGACACCGGAAATCTTTCCGGTAAAACCAAGAGATGCGATGTTACTATTTGGATGACCGCTAAGATGCGGGGTAATTGACTGCGAAACAGCCAAGTGTTCGCTACGTGCTGGTGAACAGCGAAGATGCATGTTTAGTCTTAAATTTTTTGAACCTATTTTTACTGATGTGTATAAAATGTTGTGGCAGTTTTAGTTATTAGGTTCTATGAAAAGTGATACTTTCCGACAGAGAAAATACGGTAGTTGACATGGTTAATGGACCGACATCCCAGTTCTTGTCTCTGGTTCTGTACTTTTACAGACAATAGATATCATCATATACATAATTAAGATGTTATTTATTTTTTTCATCAGGAATACAAGGATTTAGGTTTACCCCTATCCACTACCAGTAACGAGACCTGTAAACTATATGATGCCACACTCACACAGGTAAGTTTGTTACCCCTATCCACCATCTACAGCTCGCCCACCTCCGCTTTCTCGAGAGAGGAACAATTGCAAACACCCTCGGTTAAAAGCCAACAGAACACATAGTGCTGGTGGTTCGCGGAAGCGAAAAACTAGACATTGAAAGTTACGAATATTTGAAAATAACTATATATGAAATAGTTTTGAACAATTTGATCTTGTGAGATATTTTATCCAAAAAAATAAAGTCAATAAAAACAGACAATCATAAAAAAATAAAAAAAAATAAAAAAAATTATATATATATATATATATATATATGAACATTATATGAACACTATTGTATCTCCTTTTAGGTTGATTAGCGTCTTTTTTCATGTTTACTGCCATGGATGCCGTCTGTTCGAAATTTATCTTTATTTAAATAACCTTGGATTAATGAGATATACTATTTGTTCACGCCAGAGCGTAGCAGAAATACCCCTTAATTTGGCGTTAAACACCAATCAATCAATCAATCAATCAATCAATCAATCAATCAATCAATCAATCAATCAATCAATCAATCAATCATTCAATCAATCCAAGTACTGTACAACCATAACACATATGTTCTGTGTCATGGCGCTACATTAGTATCCCTGTGGCAGTGTGAAAACTTTGATAACATGATTCCTGTAAACACGCCCATGTTTTATTGTTTGGCAGTTTGTTGGTTGGTATAACGACGCCAGTATGGGTGGAATTAAGAACTGTGTGTCCAAGATGCTTGAGTCTGACCCAAGTTTCGGTAAGTGACAATGATAACTCTATGTACAGTAGCGTTACCGGTTGTGTTATAGACTACCGCATATACCACACTGTTAATATTAACTTCCTAAAAGAAAAATAAATGCATTCATTACGGCATATCAGCTCTAAGTACCACGTTTAAGCTACTTATCGAACATTTGAAGTTTTACAGGCCGGTGATCTGTATCTTCCTATGTTTCATTTTAATTTTTTACCAATCGCCGGGAATATATATGTTTGACATATAATTATATGTAATGCATATCATTTTACAATGCAGAAAATGCCACTCAAAAGTCCGTTATTTGTGCGATAAAACAATACAACGTCAGTAGTATAGAGTGGGCAACTCGTTTAGTATTTACAAGTGCATTATAAGGAAGGCTTCAACGTTATCATGTAGTAATTTTTTATTACATGATAACGCACAAATCAATGCGAGGGGACCCCGGAGTGCATGGTCAGTGTGTGTCGTCTGCTTTTGTTGGAATTTTGGCGGTTGTATTGTGTAAAAGTCAATGATTGTGTTTGGTTCTTTAGTTCATGATCAGTAAGGGCGGTACGCTATTCAGTAGTAAGGTTCGTACGTTATTTAGTAATAATGCAAACAAGAAGGGATTTAATTAATTCTATTGCTAGGGTATGGACAGTGTGAATGCCAAGCCATGTTAGGCAAAGACTTCTGGCATTGAAAAAATGCGCAATGACTTAAAACTTTCGTGTAAACGTGGCTCTTAGCGTCCTAGAGTGAACGTTACAACAAATACATTGATCGAGTTATCTCCCTTGAATATGCGAGTACAGATGACGCTGTGCTCTGGTCAGGACCTTTTTGGGTTAGACTGTTTGGGCAGGTGGGTTATTTTGGTAAAGCTAAGACGGGCTTCACGCGTTGTTGGACGAGAGTTGACAGGGGGAACTAAGCGATCACCACCATGACAGGTCAAGTGAAATCCCATTGCTCAGGTCCTGACCAGAGTGCATCGCCATCTGTACTCGCATATTCAAGGGAGATGTATCGATCGATGCCTTTGTTGTAACGTTCACTTTAGGACGGTAGAAGCTTCTGCTACTCGCTCCTTAGTACCAAATAACGCAGAAGCCTTACTTATCAAGTCCTAAGGAGCCATTATCCGCACCTTAGTACATAATAACGTTGATTTATGCGTTATCATGTAATAAAAAAATACTACATGAATAGTAGCGGGGCGACAAAATGCCACACTAATATTTATGTTATAAAAAATTACTACATGGTAAATGAACAAAAAGAAAGTCTAAGAGTTAATTAAGCGGAGGATAATTCTCTGTAAAATGTTCACCTGAATTTATAGTATACACCATAGCACTCACCCATTTTCTAACTTTTAAGTGATAGGACAGGTGTTGGGAAATGGTTTAGTCCTGAGTGCAAGTAGAACCACCCGATTGGACCCTAAATTCAAAAAATCCATTGAAGCCATGGTAGCGCTTGCGAATTCTTTTCCAATCAATCAGAGGGAACAATTACACGTGGAGGCAGTCAAACATTGGGCGAATGGGTAAGTTGAGATTTTATTTTAAAATTCGTCGTTTCATCGGGCGTTTATATCATACGTTTATATAGCGAATATTATCAACTTCTGTAATTTTTATGGAAATGCTTTGAAGATAGAAACCAGTAAAATTGTTTTACTTATTAAATCCTTTTATGAGATGATTAACTGAGAGTATTTATGCCTAAGTCACATTTACTGCGGTGGCCGTAGGGTATAAAACTTCTACGGCCAATAGAAGCTGACGTCTTACCTACGCATTTTGATCATGTTATGTGTCAGGTATCAACGCCATAACAGCAAGCACAATTTTTTTGGAAGGAATGTACACTGCAAAAAGATAATTGTTGTTTTACAATGTTAAGTGGGGTAAATTGTAACATTTATTTTTGCTGTGAACTAAATACGTCTGTTTTGAGCGTTTTCCTGTTTTGTGTATGTGGACTATCCTGGTGTTGAATTACAGCCGTGGGTGTAAGTTGAATTAGTCTTCGACACTTACAATAATAGCTGGTGTCATACATCCATATTTGTATGATATCATAAGAATGTCCTTTGTAGATTTACATTTAACGACTTTACATTCACTCTGAACTCCTGTGAGAACACTGGATGAACTGTTTAAAATTGTTGTATATGAGCAGTGACTTTATGTCCTCTTAATTGTAAATTACCAGGACTATATTGCGCATATTCACATAAGTACGACATTGTGAATTACAGCTTTAAAGCAGCATCAACACCACGATTCCAATGAACTGTGTTAGAGATACAGACGAGTGACTCCGACACGCATGCTCTTTAAACTGTTTTGCTGACCCCCTAGGATTTTACCGAAAATATAGAAAGAAAACAATGGCAATATAAACTATAGGTTGATACAGTTGACAGAAAACAGTACGATAGACAATTTCAGTAATGATTCCTTTATACATGACAGTATAAGATCGACGAAATCCACAAATCACATGGTTTCAATGCATTTATTTTGTTTTATTGACATCTTTTTTAGAGCTGAGACCCTTAGCAATAGAACAATAGATATAGTTAACCCATTATGAAATGGATGAGTGGACCCAACGGTGAATTTAATGGACCTATTTTGGGTAAACGTATCTCACTAGAAGTAGCTTTTTTGAAGGCTGCGTCCCCATCATCAGGAATTTAATTTGAACACTCACTCGTATCGTCAACGCAACCAATTTTGTCTATGCCAAGAGCAGTTCACGACCATCTTAATATTTTATTGATCCCTAATTGTGATTACATAGCAACGTGTCTTTGCAGCGAGATCTGTTATAAATAAGCAGATCACAAGTGTAAATTTACATCTAAACTCTTAGCTTGCCAAGCTGATATTCACTGTAAAGAAACAACCAGTCAGCGTGTGTTTACAGAATAATTTAATGTTAATTCACATCCGTAACTTTATTGTAAATGTACAGCGTAAGTGGCGGTTACATAATTGTCAGAACTTTTTGGTGTAAAAATACAGCAGTATTTTTTACAGTGTATGAGCTGCGCAGCACTGCAATGATCAAAAAAATTCTTCTAGACAGCTCCCCGTCTCAAAATCCTATCCATAGGTGCCTGATATCAGAACAATCATTTCTGATAATGTGTCGTTGGTATTTCATTGAATATTTTTTGTGCCTTTTCAGAAAGTGAAGTTTAACTGGATTTTCTTTATTTTGGATAACACTTTCTAAGTTTGAACACATTCTAGTTCTGCAAATTTTGCAGTTTGACACCCATCGGGGAATGGAACTCACTACCCTCTTAGGCACCGAATCTCCATCTACACTCCAGCTGACTAATCTTCTAAGTTTGTAGAAGGCCCGGTGGCCGAGTGGTCTAGGTGGCCGGCATTTACTGCTGGCGATTCGGTTCGATTTCCGGGTGGGTTTCAACCTGATAAATTTTCTGAACTAAAATCTGTTCAAACTAAGAAAGTGTTATCCCAAAATGATGAAAACACAGCAGGTATTTCACATCAACGAGTCCTCATTATACAACTAAACCGCTTTCCAGTTAAAATAATTCGTCACTTTCCACCGTTATAATGTGCAAACACCAAGTGTGGCAACAATTTTGAAATCAAAATGTGATTCATCGGACTCAAACGGCAGTATAACAAGTGAAAAACCGATGATAATTTATAGGAAATGACTTTTATTTATTTATTTATTTATTCACAAAAAACCAACAGACCATAAAGGTCCAATTACAGGCTTCGAAAAACACTATA
>JARFOD010154198.1:1914-12331 GCA_031763545.1 Mopalia muscosa | reverse complement strand
TGTGTAGATATGATGGCGCCATTGGAGCTACATCATTATTAAAATACTTACAGCGAAGGAAATTTGAATTATTTGCGACAAGTCATACATAAAAAAGGTACAGTGTTTTGTTTAACTGTAATTATATTGAGAAACGGGGCTGTTCGGCGTGTTTTTTTGGTATAAATCCGCGTATTACTTTGGTTGATTTCGACGCATGCGCGAAAAAACATCAGGCGGTTAACATTACAGGTTTTCTTGTAGTATTATTGCTTCCATTCACCTCCAAGATAACTGTGCCGGTACGGAAAGTGTCGAAGGATGTTCCTACATGCATCCCTGAACTTACCAGTATACCCAGCCCTCAATTAACTAGAAGCCTGAGTATACTGATCCCTGAATTTACCAGAAGCCTGAGTTTACCGAGTATACTGACATCAGAACGTCCCAGATCCCCTGTATATAAACTGTACCCCTCGATTTGCCATACAGAAACTATGTGTGGAGTTTTTAAAGTGACAGGAGTACATTCAGAGCCACCGTTCGATCTATGCCCATACAAGTCTAACTCAAACCGAACTGGGATCAACCGCAGCTTATACAAGTGTAGGACAGTGGTGGTGAGAAGGACTTTTCTCTGTATTGGTGCCCTCTGACGTAACATAATATTGCACTGATAATTTGCACAGTTTGGTATGTTTTGTGTTCTATGCTTGTCTTTCATATCGTGATAACTGTTTCGTGCACTGCGAGTTGGTATGTTGTGTTATTTTCACCCATAAAACTAACAGCAGTTACAGGCCGTCATATGAGTGAAGCGTGGCGTTTAAGTCCGACCAAATTACATCAATCAGTCACCAATTTGACAGATCATCTGGTCGGTGATTTGATGGATTCCTATGTACACTATTACTAACCAATCAAATATAAGAGAGCACCTCCGATCTGCATACTTTTTCTTTATTTCACTGCCGTGTTACTTCACTCTTCACCTCTTCATTTTCCTGCTTGCGTTTTGTTTCCAAACCTTTCAGTTTGTCTCTGCTATAACCATTAAACCATCAATGATTGGAAGCGCAAAAAAGTTGTTTTATCCCACCTGTATTTGTTTGAAATGGTTACATTTCTTCGTCAAAGGGAATTTTTTTTGTTGAACATCAAAAACAATTGTTCAGAGATGGAACTTGATGACTCTGCTATAACTATTAAACCATTAATGGCGGAAGCGCAAAAGAGGACGTGTACTTTCTACACCAAGTACATTTGTTTGAAAGATTCACATTTCTTAAGCCCAAGGGATTTTGTTTTAAACATCACAAACAACCGTGTAGCAATTTTGTTAAAATAAAAATTATGATACGCCAAAGCGGTAAACATAAAACAAGTCTTCCAAGGTTTACTCCAAGAGCTGTTTTTGTTCCAACTAATGCAAAAAAGCAATAAAATTGTAAAATAATTACTTATTCTTCCCTGGAAAACTATTTGTTTTTCATACAAAACAATAAAACGTCTTACTGTGCAAGAGTTTATATTTCCTTTATTTATTTGATCCAGGAATGCTTTACGATTTGAGAAATTTTAAACTCCAAGGGATTTGTGTTGGGAATCGTTTTCTCTTTATTTTCGATTTAAATGAGAAGGATCCCAGCATGTGGGCCGAGAGCTCGTATAGTAAATATTTACCCAAGATTTACGTGACCACCTAAACGGGCAGCTAACTTTTTTTTAAATTACATGGTTTGAAAAGAATTATTGATGTACCACCATAATAAAAATAATTATTGATGCACGCACTCACATGGCGGACTGACCGTTTAAATTAAAATCGTTGAACATTATCAGTATATCAATTTGGGATGTGGACAAAATATAAGACGCGTTTTGTATTTTATTTAGTTAAGAACATTTTATTTTATTTTATTTATTTATTTTTTTTGGCATGGCGCAAGTCATAAATAAAGTAAACATACAGTGGCACGATGTTTCTATTCTATTTTAGTTTCTACATCATACTACACGGGACAGTTTCTGTATACATCGACTCTCAGATGAGTGGGGAAGACAGCATTGCAACCGTTGGGGCCCCTCCAACCATTGATAAACAAACAAAACGAAAGGGAAAGAACTCGAAAGCTCCGTCTACCCCCAAAATTATAAGCGGGGCCAATAGAGCGAAATTTGGAAAATTTATCATCAAATTTGGTAAGTGTCATTAATGTATTTTATCAGGTAATCTATCAAGTTATTTTCAATATCGCCAATTTCTATAATCCGAACATTTTATTGTCAAAACAAAAATCTGTGTTATAAAATGTAAAACAAGTATTTCAACATTTCTGGAGTCATTTGTTTCCCTTTTAAATGTCTGTCAGTAATCAGTAACCACTGCATCAATAAACAGACATATTGTATAATTTTGTCAGAACCTGGTAAAAGTTTCGGAGAGATCGCCTTGCTTACTAAAGGCAGTGTTAGAAATGCTTCCATCATAGTTGACGAGGAGACGGACTTCCTGGTGGTTCATAGACTTCTTTTCAATCGATGTCTCAAGGTGGGTTCGTGGCTTTAACCGTATTTAAAACCATAGTCTTCAATGCACGCCTATTACGTTTTGTGTGTGTATTACGCTATGACTAGTGTCAGGCGTCCACCTGGACTCCCCTCTCTACGGACATTAGCCCATCTGAATGGCTCCTGTCCGTTTCTGGAGGACATCTTGTTGGACAGATTCACCATCGGTTGTACAATGTAGTTATGGAATTTGCTATTACATAATTGAGAATTTGCTTTGTTTCTTTTATTTCTATGGATTCTCTGATTTCCCGAAGCAGAATTAAAAAGACTGTATGGTCTATGTTTATGAAACTTGGAAGTGACATTTACCATTGACATTTACCATTAACTTTCTCTGTTCCTTTTGCAGTTGTTTCTTCGCTATTACCGATTCATCAGTATACGTATTTATTTAGTAGAATGAAATTATCTATCTGGTCAACAGCTTGACAACTGATATTTAAAAAGATGTTAAGAGTTATATCTTAACTTACCATATTGTTCCACAAAGCTAGTTAAGTCTACCTCTTTTAAACTGGCGTGTTTCAGTTCAAATAGATCTGCTTTAAATTAACGGGTCATTTGTGACAGCAAGTGCCATATTGCTCAGATTACCTCTGGAAATATTTGTGAACGGATCGAGTGGATGGAATGCCTCAAACCACGCACTACGGAAAGGCAACATAGTGCTTTGTTGGGCCCTACTTATATACGCTCAATATATTTATAAAAATTAATCACTCTGACACAAAGATGTAGATGAATTATATTCTCTGAATCATCCCATATTCTAGATAAATTTACAGGCGCAAGTCTCTCAACAGATGTTATACTCGATTTGTTTAGTGTTACCTTCATACTGCTAATTCAATTTAAAATGCTAGAAATTGAGGAAAATATAACCTATTATCGGCCATTTTATTTTCAGGTCCATGAAGAAAGAGAGTTCGCGGCAATCCGAAATTTCGTGGACACGCACCCTTTCTTTTGTCAGTGGCAGAGACGACTGAAACGATTCATGGAGATGAGTGTCCGCAAAGAAGTCTATGATTATAATTCTGTCATTGTTAAACAAGGCGATCCTGTAACCGCCCTCTATTTCATATATGAGTAGGTATTCACAATACTGTATATAAAACACCGAACAGTTCTGCACTTAGAATGCCTTTAGCTCTCTTGTGCAGAGTTGTTCTAGTGTACAAGAGGATGGAAACTCTAAAAGGCATTCTGGTTCCGACGAAATTTCACTCTCGGATTATTAATAACCGTCATTATCATAATATCTGTAATGCAACTTTATTAGGCCAGAATCACTTTTGCTAGGGAAACTCCAAAGAACTCTTAATATTTAGTCTGATGTGAACTACTGATGATTCTATTGTTCAGTGTAAAACTGGCCCTAGAGTTTCATTTTTATTTATATATACCTTGTAGTTCCATTTATCAACAGACTACAAGTATTGTTTCGACATTTATCAGATTCCTTGAAAAGGCCTGTTGGTTGAGTGATCAAGGTGGTACTCAATAATTTCAATGATTACTGATTACCTCGTAGTTCCATTAATCTACGAGTTATTTCGGCATTTATCAGATTCCTTGAAAAAAGCCTGTTGGTTGAGAGGTCAAGGTGACCCCCAATGACATCGCTGATTACCGCTTTTGTCTTACTTCCAGTGGCGAAGCTAAAGTGATCGTAGACCCGGCCAAACACAAACCCCAGTACAGAAAGTTGTGGCCGTTTGAAGCTGTCACCGATCTTTACTCCCAGGAATTCGAATGGCTCAGGTAATTTAAACTTCTTGTTGCATTCGATAAAGCCAGTCGATGTAGAGAAGGGCTAGACACAGTTTAAGATGATAGCTCCCTCTAGCAACTTTATCTCTCCAATACGACTTTTACTGACTTTGTGATGTCTTAAGCGAAAATCAGTAACATAACGGTTAAAGGGAAGTTACTCATGTCACAACACAAGCTCCGTATCTATGGTCTCAATAAAGCCGACCTGCCTACCCTGTGTATTCTGGAGCATTCTGTACACTTAATTTATGTTAAATACACCAAAAGGCAATCAAAATACTCTCGAAAATTAATATTCTGTACTATATTATAACAAAATCGCCTATCGCCTCCTTACCCGGAATCAGTTGATATTTGTATGCCTTAAGAATTTCCCATGGTAGACAGAACTTGGCTAGTAGGCCTGTATGCTCGTCCGTACGTTGTAGCAGACAGACACGCGTGGGGGAAAAAGCTGTTTCTTTAAAGTCCTTACCCCGATGACATCGCCATTGCTTGTTTGATTGTGGTTTAAAGCCGTACTTAAGGTAATTTCACTCCGCTGACGGCGTGCCAGCCCAATGAGTGAAGGAAGATAAATACATGATAATCTTAGATCGTAAGATAAATAACTCCACCAACAGATCAACTCCATGTTGCTCCCTTCGAACCCTCCGCCGATGGCATCATAAAATGGCCCAGGTGGCCGATCTTTCAGCTCCAATAGCTGGTTTCATATTATACTGTTTTCATTTCAAAATCTATTGTTTTAAAAATGTCGTCTTTACATCGGTTAAACCAATATAATTTTGTGTGAGTCTAGAGCCTAACTCCGCGGTCCTTTACCTGAAAATCTTTGCTAAATGAACCAGCATATAGGGTACGGCTACTGTAAGCCGATTGCTGGTTATACGAGCGTAAGCATTAAAAGGCTTGTCGTAAGGGCTACAACAAATGTTTCACTATCGCAGGGGGTCGTATCGGGAAAAGATACCTTGGCTGAAAGTTCCAGGGTATAACTTCCCAATATTGTTTTAAAATTTTCTTTATTTTCTTTGTTCAGGGAGGCCCGCAAGGAAGCCATTGCCAAAAAATACGGTCAGGATCCAACGGTGCTGCAAACTCGAAATGATTGTTTGACCGTCCGGCGTTCCGAGGGATATGCTGCGGCTGAAAAACTTATCCACGGAAAGACAATCACTCTCTGCTCGGTTCATAACATGGAGGTTATCGGAGACGCTGAGGTGATTTCCAAACTGGACACATACATGCAAACCGTTGTTTGTACCTCAACCACACAAGTGTATGTTTTGGATATGAAAAATTATGAGAGATTAGTGTTAAAGAAAAATCCAGCTACGTTGACTGTGATAAGAAACATTGTAAGTGATAAGCTTCTAGGGAGAATGAGCACGCAACAAGGGAAACAACTCCCTTTGTTGAAATATCTCCATTTTAAACTTCACGAAGAGAATTACCAGACTTCCAAAGAATTACCTCCCTTGAAAACAATGAAAGTTCTTCCGGAAAATGAATTGCTCCAGAAATATTTGGTAAAATCCTTTATCGAAGGGAAGACCCAGATATGTGAACCCCATGTACCAGGGATGATGTATTTCCGGGAATTGATGCAAGATAAAGCAAGAATCCGGGAAAATATCAGGGCTAATCAAGGTCTTAAGCGAAAGAGAGATAAGCTGTTTTCTGATAAACTGAAAACTCGCAAGCCGCGTAGTTCTGCTGCTCTCAAAGAAGCGTTGGAATTGATGGAAGAAGAAGACATGATTGCCTGGAGAGACCACGTTGGGAAGGATTTCTTAGAAATGGTTGTCCCCCCAACGAAATCTTCTCGGAAAGGGCCAACCACAAAAAGTTCTTTTAAGGTGGGAAATAATGCAAAGAAGTTAAACACCGTGTCATTCAACTTCACATCATTAAAATCTGAGCCACTACCGGAAGTTATTCCAGAAGAAGGCCGGGTAAGCGAAGTTCAGATGCCAATAGCCGCCATTAAAGCGGAAGAGGATGATGCCCAGAAAGAACAGTGTACAGTGCCTGTCGACACTGATGATAGAGTAGAATCTCGGGCTTTGGAAACAGAATCATTGCTGTCTTCTCCAGATACAGCTAACAGGGTAGATGTTTCATCGGATTCTGACCTCACTAAAAATAGTTCAGATAAACAAAATTCCACTCAGACATTGGAACCGCAAGAACCCATTTCACCAAGAAGGAGAAAACCCGGGATAGTTCTTGAGACAACTGTGACTGAAGGGCCGGGTCATCTGACAAAAACTTCGGCGAACAACAGTGGCGAATTGAAAAACAAAACCAACAAACCAGTTATGGTTACCCATTTATCTGCTATTCGCGAGGAGAATGTCATTAACTCTGTTCCTAAAGAACAGAAAACAAAACCTAACTCTGTTCCTAAAGAAAAGAAAACAAAACCTAACGACCAGAAATCAACCAACGCAAAAGCTATTCCCCTAACGGACTTATCATCAACATCCCGTGTTTTTGTTTACGAAGAAAAAGAGAAAGATAATACAACTCAGAGCATTTTTAATTCTCCCTACGAACGATTTTCACCCAGAAAGAAAACCGACAGCGAAAGCTCAACAGAGGAAGAGGAAGTAAAATCAAATCCATCCATAGACAATGTGGTTGATGTATCCGTTCAAGAGTCTGCTGAATTCGGTATGGAAAGAGATGAAGTTCAGAACAACCACCCATCTACCCACGAAGTGGGAAACGAAGCAGCAGATCGCGGATACAGGAGACAGATAAAAGAAGAAACAGTTAACCAAGCCGAGCCTGTGTCGGCAGGGGAAAGAGCGTGGAATCTGACACGAAAATTCGTACAACAGAAAATCGAGAAAAAGAAAGAAGAAAGCAGTTTATTTGACGACAGGTATTCTGAATACAAAGACTATGACACCAGTGAAAGGACACTGAACTTTCTTGAAAACCGCCTTCGGGCATTTCACCTGAAATACAGCACCAGCAAACGACCCATCAAGTTACCCAAGTTAAGGCGCTTCAGAGTTGAGCAGGTATGTAGCTATATTTATTGTCAATGTATCAAGACATTGTTTAAGCATTAGGATTCAGATTTAACACCAATGTTATTTAAAAAACAGAGTAGATAAACTCCGTGTCTGGTTTTTCGCTATAATGATCTGACGCAAAGGCTTGTCGAATTCAAGTAGGACCATCCCAGCTGTCGAGTTAAAGCTTGATCTGCATATGTAGTGTACCTTGTTGTGCTTGTGTTGTATCACAATTCTACAATATGCTCTTAGCTGGACACCTCAATCAAAGACAAGCTATGTTGAAAATTTTAAGAACAAGTTATCCGTGAACTCCGGTTCGTCAGTGGAAATCATCGGCATTAACAAACCAGATTTGGAGACCGGCTCTGGGTTTGGTCAATTTTCCAAGCAAATTACACCATTTTGGTGTGTCTCGGCATCAGATCACAATAAGCGAAGCTTTTTTGATCTGATTTTAACCTGATTAAGCTTACGCTATAGCCCTTTATAGAACGATGTGCGTTAAACCCTTAATCACACGCTAGCATTTAAATTAAGTAAAAATGGGCGTCCGTGATTTTATTGGCCACATTACTCACATCAAAAATGCGCACCTCTTTATTTTCAACTGCAAATACTCTTATTGGTTTCTTGACAGATTTGTTGACGAGCACGCCAAGATTACTATAGTATCGTATAAAATTTCACGAAATGACGAATAAGTGTAATTTCACAGTATTGTCGATATTTATTTTAACTGGTCGTCAACGTAATAAGATTCGCTGTGAATCCCATTCAAAGTGAGTTCACTGATATTACTGATATTAAACTCGACAAGACATGGAAAGTTTTATAGAATAGCTCCCGGATTGTACAGAAACTGTAGAGACGCTTACAATACGGCTTTCTAGCTTAGAACAGTTTTTTGAAGCAGTCAAAGGTAACATTGTAGATAAATAAATGTTTAAACGGAGCAAAATATGTAATGGTTTGGCCAGGCAGTGAAGCTGTTTAGTGCTGGAGTATAAATGGCCGTCATATAAGGGAAATATCCTTAAGCATGTCATTCAATCAATCAAAGGAATCAACTTAACATTTCTATTTGTACCCGTGTAGTTTTGTTTGTGCTGGAGTATACACCGCCGTCATATAAGAGAAATTCCCTTGAGTGCGGCATCCAATCAATCGAAAGGATTAAACTGGGCCTATTTTAACTTCTTAGTATATGCAGTGTGCGTAAAAGTCTAGGCAGAACTTGGACGAAAGTTGGTCTAGGACGAAATGATACTACAAAATGGGATAATAACGCGTGTTAATAAAAAAATATATATTATGTAAGACTGCAAATATTTTATAAAAGTACCCTGAAATTTGTGTTTTCCAGGACGAAATCTACAGACGAATGCGGCAAGGCGGCAGAGTGAAGATAAAACCCCGCGTGTGCGATCTTGCCCAATCAGAATACAAAATCAAAGATCACCAGCACGTGCATTATCACATGGTACCCAAACTGGTCCAAGTTCAGGATCTACGAAAGACCCGAATGGTCATGCAGTTTTTGGTTGACGACAACGTGAAGAAAACCACGGAGACGGACGTATTTATAGTACAGCAAAGTGTAGATTAACACCACAGTACAGCTGTATGGATTTATTTATTATACCTGATTTATGCATAGCATAATTTGAGACTCATTTTAAAGGTCCACACACATCGGTCCTCTTCAGCATCAAGATACTTTATTATTTAAAAACCCGATGTAGACAGCCGATATACACATAATTAACACAGAGTCACCTGACCAATGAGAAAAAGCACATTTGCTAACTTGTACTAAAGGTTATAATACCAGGTATGGTACAAAATATCAAAAAACGACAAAACGCATATTCCAAGAATAATGTTTAGAAATCAACAGTAGGCCTATACCAAATGATGTAACAACTGATTTTATATTTAAATTCAATTATTTATTAAATACAAGTATCTCGTTTTACGTAATAAAGTCTTTCCTGTTATTGGTGATAAGTTTATGTGTTTATTGGATTGGGGTAAAGCGTCGTACTTTGTCTGTCCTAAATCGACTTAATCGTTTGTTGTTTTATTTGTTTGTTTGTTTGATTATGGTTTTACACCGAACCAGAAGGTCATTGTGTATTAGTTAATAAAAATTCTGCCGGTGCTTAATAGGTTTCCTTGTCGTGAATCTAAGTATGATGGCACTATTCCTTTTTTTGCAAATCTGTATGCTCATGTGACCAGATCAACCAATAGAATTTTGTGTGAGTCAAGAGCCTAACTCCGCGGTCCTTTACCTGAAAAGCTTTGCTATATGAACCAGCGTATAGGGTACAGTATGTATGGGCTACTGTAAGCCGATCGCTGGTTTTACGAGCGTACAATAAAAGCCGTACACAGCTGCTCATTTATTAGATGTTGAGTTCTGTACCTCTAATAATATATCATGCTAATGTAGCCTTATTGAGCGCTACATATAAAATGTGTCCGGAAAATCAGTGTATCAAATATTATTGACCATAGCTAATTGAACCAAAAATATTCTAGTCTTAGGTGCACTCTAGCAAAATGTATAGGGCTAATTCATCTGTCTTACCCACGCCTGGTGAAAGTTGAAAATTGATCCGCCGCTATGGTCGGCCTTCAAAACATATATTTTATTTTTTTCTCGGATTTTTTTAGATACACTAAAAAAAATGACTAGTATTTCACCTACTTGCAATATTTTTCCTGACGGTTTTCAATCTTATTATTGCAAAGGGAGATAACTTATTCGTGTTAACTCGGGCGAGAAACTCAACTAAAACTTAATCTAAACGTCAGGAAAGAAACAAGGAGTTAGATTATTGTGACTTTATTTATCAACAAAAAAAATCAGAGAAAAATCAGATGTACGTTTTGAGAGGCCGGCGGTAGCGGCGTGTCAATTTCCAACCGTAAACATGTGTTGAGATAGGCGTCTGGGACGTACGGCCAAGAAGGAGGAATTAGCCCGATATTGTGGTAGGGGAGTAGTAGAGGAAGAGCAGCGGCGCGCGCATTTATTAGTACATAAT
>JARFOD010154187.1:0-12331 GCA_031763545.1 Mopalia muscosa | reverse complement strand
TCTGTATTTGTGTCCGTCGTCATATAAGTGAAATACCCTTGAGTACGACGTTGAACACCAATCAAACAAACAAACAATCCAAAACATAAATGATCAACGGCATATTAGAATAAAGAAACTTTTCCATCCAATTTCAAAATCAGAATTGGCAATGAGTTTAAATTGACGAACGGTATATTTAACTATTCATCAAATGATGTATTCTCTGATGACTTTTAAATAACGTGAATCTATCGCCCCCAGAACATTCTTATTGATCTAACATTTGGCCCATGTGAATAGTTTTTGTATAACAGTCGTTCGAGTTTCTAAATATATTTGGCATATTTATTACTATCTGTATAGGACTATGTATTTTATGCAAACAAACTTTCCTCTCTCCATTTATTAATATATAAGTACTGTGAGATGACTTATTGGTATTTACCTTATAAATTTATGTATCTTGAGTTTAAACTCGTGTGGTTTGTGGTTTTCGTCTTTCTCAGTTATCCCGTGGGGGAGCGGGTGGACCATGGCCCTGCCCCGTGAGGGAGTGGGTTGGCCAGTCGTGCAGAATACTCCCTCGGCTTACTCGGTCGATCGTAAGAGGCGAGAAAAGAGGAGCTTTCTGTTGCCCTGGTGTTCACAGAGCTAAAAGGAAACAGGAGGCTGATCTGTTTGTACGTTTTATTTTTGTCTCCATCGTCATATAAGTCAAATACCCTTGAGTACGACGTTAAACATCAATCAAACAAACAAACAAACAAAACAATATTATAAAATTAAGATTTTTCAAATTTCAGGCGCCAATTAAGATATCCCAGATTTTTGAGTGTTTTATTGACAGAGTTCTGGCTAAAAGTGAGGTGATCAGGTCTGTGAGGATACACCATACTGTGAATGGCTCTCCTTCCTATTTACTCATACCCACCATCCGCTTGACGTCTCCTGTTCTCTGTGCATGCTTGTTAAAGTATCCCTAATGTCATTTATTGTACAGGTTACGACAGTTTACCATGCCTTTCCACAGGTTATGAAGGCGTTCCAGAGTTCTTCCCCTTGCTGCTGAAGTTATCTCAACGACTCCTGGTTGAGAGAGAAATGCGACAGTATGCCCTGGGCTGCAACAACAACGAGGAGAAAGCTGATCCAAATAGTGTTGATCAAGATTCACCCATTCCGAAATGTAAGACGATGACAACAAAGAGCTCGACAAATGGACATGTAAAGTTACCTGTTGAATGCGGACATAAACGTTTAATATTGGAGCAGAAAGAAAATGGTGTAAATTTGTCTGCTGACGAAAGAGTTAATCCACCAGTTCCTCATGGTACCACAACAACACTTGTTACGAATGGCAATGGTTCAGCCATTTTCTTTTCGTGCAAGACTTCCAATGGAAAAGAATGCAATGGCAGCGATCTTGAAAAAGCTTATACTTCTGTGCGGGGTAACGGGTTAATAACAGGAGAAATTGACCGACAACTTCTCTGAGGAAGGCTGCATGGATTTGTACGAGAACTTCCAATTTTCAAAGAATAGTAATGGAGTACTATGCTTATGATTAGCTTGACAATCAGTTATTCCAAATATGATTAGTGGATGACCTAACTTCTATTTCTACAGCCAGTAATTACTTTTAGTCCAATGATAGGTATTGAAAGTTAATGGTCGTATACCATTTTGAAATGGAAGATGGAATGAATGAAAGGATAGAAATTGAAAGGAATGGATGAACGAGAAATATTTTTACTTCGTGAATAAAAACTATATGGAATTTTCTACCAAATATCTTCTGAATTGAATTAAACTGAAATTTCTATACTTGACACATGATGTGGCTCCGGCAATCACAGGTTGTTTTTTTTTCCTCTCTTTTTTTTGCCTTAATTAGGCAAGGAACAGTGTGAAGTGGGCAATCCAGCGTCATATAAGTGAAATACCCTTAAGTACGACGTAAAACCCCAATCACACAAACAAATCTATACTTCAATTTCCAAAGCTAAGGTTACAGCATTTGTTTGGAACATTCACCATAACCTTTCCAAAATGAAAATGCTAAATTTTATGTTTATCAAAATAATGAAAAGGTCTAAAAAAAATGCTGTGTTTCTTCTAATTGCCTGAAAAAAATTGGGCTATGCAAGCAGGATTATTATAATTTTTTTTTGTCAATTTTTTTTTCCACATTGTACAAAATGGTGGATATTAAATAAAACTGATACAGATGCTTGCATGACCGAAAAACATTACAAAAAATGAGTTTGCTATCAAAATATGCCATTTTGTAAAGGTCTTTTTCACTTTTTTTTTCTTCTTCAAAAGCAAATAAAAACTTTACACTCAGAGCTATTTTTTTTAGGCCTTACTTTAAATTGTATAACACCTAATTGCTTGTGACAAAAACTATGACTGCTAAATTTCTAAAAAAGAGCATTTTGCCTATTCTGTTCAAATAGAGAAAGTTCACTTTTTTTTGGTTTTGCAACTAATTTCCTGTATCATAAAAATCTTTGTCCATTGTATTCAGGGATAAGTGTATGTATATATTGATACATTATTTAGGCCTTACCATGGACGTATGCATATTGTGGTATATTCTGTCCATTTGTATGGGGACATAGACTATAGAAATTATATGGACATAGCCTTAAACTACCAGAAGATGTACAAACTGTTTATAATTGTGATGAACAAAATTGCTGTTAAAAACTGTATATGTTTCTTAGGATCAGATCTTACTGAAAGATAAAATAGCCTAAGCTCCCCAGTTCCACACCCACGTTAGTCTTGTATTTACTAAGACATAAGTAACAAGTACAAATCCTTGTATATCTGAATACTGCAATGAGATGGAATTTGATTTGCAGTGGAGGGAAGCAAAACTGTTTTTTTTTTCTACATTAAAAATATATGCTTTATATTCCATATACTGATCAAGATACAAAAAGTCAAGTGAAAGGAAAAATATAAAATTGTTGTTCAGTAAAATAAAGTTCTAAGACCATGCCGTAATGGGGCTATTGAATACAATAGAATTTAATTGCAAATTCCAGAAATTCCAGACATACTCTCTTTATTTACCACTTTTTATTTTGTAAGCTTCGCTCTATGCTGTCAAAAGACTTGGCTTACATTGCAGGCTTTGGAATGACATTGAATACTAATCAATTCAGTAACTCATTGAATTGTACGTTTATCAAAAAAAGCCTTGTAAAAATTTCATCCTATCCTAGCCGCACTCCCTGGATTGCAATATGAAAGTTTTCAAGGATTGAAATACTTGTAGACTTTTTATACTAAACTTCACACAACATCTTTGTTTACGCAAAGGCGCTAACTTGTTGCTTTGGTAAATTTTTCATTGAAGTTAATTGAAGGTAGTTTTCTTTTTTTAAAAACCATAATAAAGTTAAAAACAAAATCACAACGTTATGGATCAACCTAGGTAACTTATCAAATGTTCAAAGGCAAAGCCTACAATGATGCTAACAAGTGTTTTTCGCGAATGCAGCTATTCAAATAATATCTTGTCAAGGGATCTTGAAATTTTAAAGTAATAACTTCATTGGATATACAGTGCCTGGGTGAGTACAAGGTTTCCTCCTGGTTTTTAACTGTTATAAGGAAAGGTGCAGTGTGAAGTGGACAATCCGTCATCATATAAGTGAAATACACTTGCGTATCTTGTTAAACCCAAATCAAACAAATCATTGGTTATACAAAAAAGAAACAGCTTGTTCTACTTTTGAAATATTTTCAATATGGTATATGTAACTGTAGACTTTCTGAAAACATTTTTCTTAAAAGTTTAATAAACAATTTTTACAATTACTTCCTATATCCATTCTCTTCACAGATACATCTAAGTAGTTTCAAACCGATACTATAGATCGTTTATAATTTAAAAAGTGAAAGTTTGACAAGTGTCTTTTTATACTGGTAATACTAATAATAATCTGTATATATGGCAGCTCAGGGTTAACATTTGAAAATTACTGTTTAGTTTTGCATATTATAAAATGTACCGGTTTTAGAACCATGAAAATGCCCACTCGTCTTAATGTGTATATCCATTTCTGTTTAATTGTGTGACTGTACACAAGGCATCAATACAAACAAGTAAGTTTAGTATCCGTAAATAAGAGTTAATTCTCAATGCATTGGGTGTGATCTATATGTTATTAAGCTTATTATATGTATACATGTCTTAAAAACAATACAACTGAGCATCCACCTTTTGATCTATTATTCCTGGAGAAGGTGGTGTCTTTTGTCTTCATCTGTATTTAGTAACTGTATTTTGTTTGATCATTCACTGGAACAGTGCACAGACACTTGTATTTAGCCAGTAGCCATTCTCCTAAGACCTGCCAATGTAAATTAGATTATACCATGTTAACCTGGAAAATGGGAAACCAGCCTCATCAATACATTTGTACTTCGGAAAGAACGAACATCCATAATCACACCCAGGATTCCTGGTGTGTTCAGGACCCTCTAAGTCAACAAATAAAGCAGACTAGAACAAATGTCTGTGCTTGCCTGGGGTATGTTAGACAGCATTGCTTAATGACGTTATCATTTTTTAAAACTAACGATTGGTTATGTTGCTTTTCATTAAAAGTTTGTGATATCTCAGTCTCCTAGGTTGACAATTGTTGAAGGACAGTTTTTAAATTGCACAAGTCATGCAAACATGTCGCCTCTCCTTATTTGGGGAAAATCACCAGGCATATAAAAACAGCTACATTTACAATTAACTGTGTGCTAGTTTGTAGCAAAGTTGTAAGGGAATCATTGAGTCAGTTTGGTCCCGTTCACCTTTAAATAATACTCATTTCTCAGTAAAACACCAATCAGACCAAACCCTGGTGAAGAGACAAATTTATGTTGTACCCTAAGTTACCATATATATATATATATATATATATATATATATACACTAGCCAAACTATGATCTAGCAAAATTCGCAAGTTAAATAACTTGAAAAGTGATCAAGATATTAGCATAATTTATTTATACTCTGTATGTTTCTAAGTGTTTTAACCAATAAGTTCTTTCTCAGTGTAAGAAACTTGATGAACTTGGCAAAATTTTATGATGAAAAAATTCAGATTTATATCAAATCTGTAAGGTCTTATTAAAAAAAGAAAACTTATATAACCTGTACCTACATGTAGTGTTTCATAAACTGTTCCATACAGTCTGTTTGTCTTCATTGGACAGGTGGTTGGAAGGATCTTCCTACTGCCCTGGTTCTTTCTTACCTACCTGGCAACTCAAAGGTGTTCTGTTTCTCATCTCTTGGTATTCCCTCCTGTAATTGTTTGTAGCCAGTGATGTTGAGTCTGGTTTCTTTTGTCCATTGGGCTGGCACACTGTCGTATGAGTGAAATAACCTTAAGTACGACGTAAACCCCAGTAATAGAATTATGTGGTTAAAAAAAATGTCCCTATTCATCATACATATATAATGATATACATTAAACTTTAGGACAGACCATTTAATGTATACAGTGTTTTAAAACACACTTTGTAAAACCAAATATTTCTATTTTGTTTTAACTTTCATTATATACTTCATTAAGTTTCTATGATGATTTTATCGAATGAAAACTCTTTATCAGTACTTTGTAATTTTAATCTATATAGTGTGTATATAAACAGTGACCTGCTGTGATAATTTCTTTCTTGAAATTGTATATATTGCGTGTATTGTAATACATTATGAGTTTAATACATTGATTTCATTTTTACTTTTAAAACTTTTTAAGAGCAAATATTTTAGAAGTTGTTCAGTCTATATTTTAAGCAATTTACATGGAACATTGTTTTCCTTTTTAAAGTCATGGGTTGGTATTTTCTATCATGTTCACTGTGACACGATTTTTCCTGAGATTTGTTTATATTATGATTTTTTTTAACATTGTCATTTTTTAACACATTTAAATATTAAAAGCATAATTTGTTTTACCTTGAACATAAATTCTTTAAAGACGTTTTATATGAAAGGTCTTTGGTGTACACTCTATTCATTCAATCTATTTGATAAGAGATGCTGGTATGAACGCTGTGCAAAAATCACATTTAGCCGAAACATATATCAAATACCAGGGCTGGCCTTTTTGTATGGATTGATAGAAGTCCCTTTCTAGAGTGTTACCTGAACTTTGAAGTCTTTGATATATCAGATTTGAATAAAATTACAATATCACAAGCCTCTGTCAAAACATTGATTATGGTGTGGGCTACCTAAATTTCGCTTGTGTGGAGAAAAAGTCCTTCATTGATCCAGTAACAAAACACTCAATTTTAAACAATTGAAAAGCTTATGTTAATTTTTTTTTTTTTTCCAGGAAAATTTATATTCTAATAACAAATTTGTAGGTCGATATCAGTCCCTACATTGTAATCTGTAGTCCTATTAACTGGCAATACAGGGGGAGTAGTGAATTTAGACAGATATAGGCCTATTCAGTTGACAATAAGATGACAAGAGTGTCTGAAATATAAGATATGGTTGGCAATTAAATAATCATTCCTTTCTGTAATACTCATTAACAAAAAAGACAGCACTTAAAAGAAAAAAATGCAATAAAACTATACACAATTTAGTAAATTGCTAAAACGATACTAAGTCAACCCTTATCTATATCTTTTTTTGCTCTTTTCACAATATATTTTATGGTTGGCAAAAATAGAGTTGAAAAGTGAGATTGGTTTAACACTGGATACACATAACAGTGTTATAGACTCTTGAAGGTAAGGAATTAAATGGCCAGTATATGTATTGGATATTGTACTGTTAAGTTTTAATACCATAAGAAATGCACTAGTAGTAGTAAAAAGATAGCCATTGGGCTACGAAGCATTGAATCTGGTATGTCCGACATTCACAAGAGAAATATGACGTTCCAACTTCTCTGTGCAAAAGTCTTTGTCTAATTCTATGGTATATTTTTTTTAATAACAAGTTGATTGAAAGACTTTGTCTACTGTTTAAAAGGTGAGCCACAAGTAAAAATATCACTTCTCCATCACACTCCATGAAATATTCATCGTATCCATCAACAAACAGTAGATTTTCTTTTTATTTGATATGTTTATTTCACTATCTTATCGTTTGGTATTGCGTTTCACATAGCGCTCAAGGATATTTCTCTTCTGACAGCAGCAGTGTATCCAAACACTAACACAGTCGTAAAATATGTGGGGTTTTCTCTGTTGCATAAATAATGTATGTCTACCATTAAATAAAAATATCTGGACTGCACTGAGCACATGCTGCCTTAAGAATGAGGGTCGCATTTTAGCCAAATTTCCTCATACAATTTTTAAACCTCACAAATTCTGTGGAACTGGAACATGATGGGGAACTTGTGTGATGAAAACCCCATTCTATGCACAACCATAATGGAAATAAAAGAAAATGATGTGAATTAAAGAAACATTATTAAATGTAACAATAAGTGTTATTTACTGGCTGTGAAATATTGTTTTTACGAGAAACCTACATATGAACGAGAAATAACGTAGTCACTGGTGTTTATTTCTTTCATTACATTTCAGGTTTGTCAATCGCTTTGTCTTCAATCAAGGTACAAAACTGCTGTTTATTTGTTTGACTTATTCAATTGATAGACTGAAATAAGGTTAGGTACTGAATAAGGTTAGGTACAGTGATAGACTGACATCAGGTTAGGTACAGTGATAGACTGACATCAGGTTAGGTACAGTGATAGACTGAAATCAGGTTAGGTACAGTGATAGACTGAAATCAGGTTAGGTACAGTGATAGACTGAAATTAGGTTAGGCACAGTGATAGACTGAAATAAGATTAGGTACAGTGATTTGTTTCAAGTAACAGGCTCCATCGACACAAACATTCACTTTATCGACTTAGCTATGGGATGTTAAATATTCTTTCACAATATCTTCAACTCACTTGATTATAGTTTAGTCTGTAGCTTTTAGTGTTAAAATTTACCTGGTCACCCAAACAGTAACTGTTAAACCTTTTGCCAAATTATTTTGATTGTTCAAAAACATATCACAATGCATCACAAAACAATATGACATTACACGATTTCTGTTTGTCCTGTAATAATAGTATTGTTGAATGTGGGCGCATGGAGCATTGAAAGAGATTCTTCTGCCCATCTGAGACAAATTCACCTCCTTTTCACTGGATGGTTTTTCCTGTCAGTTTTCCACTGTATTTAGGCAAGAAACAGTGTGTCATATAAGTAAAGTGCACTAGAATATGACATTTAATCCCAAACAAATCTTTGCATAAACACCAATCAGTAAAAAAAATGTAACCGTGGTTTGAGCTTTTAATGCACAGTTCCTCTGTCTTCTGATAATTCTCCCCCCCATCTCATTATTTGTTGTTACATGGTACAAAAATCGATTTTGATATAAGTATTTTCTTTTTTAAATCTGACATTTGAAATCATGGACAGACAAGATTAAAATTAACAAAGGCTGTCCAAAATATTCTCACTCTAACATAGACCGTAGAAATGTTAATTGTAGATAAAGTATTTGGGAACCATACTCGGAAACAAAGCAGTTTGCAAGGTTGTTTTTTTTTCTTCTGTACAATCACTGGTATATAACAACAAAAGACTTTCAGTATCACACATTTGTTTCTTTCTGGTTCAGTTATGTTAATGGAAAACCATAAAACCGTTTGCAAGCAATATATTTCGAAAGTTTGTGAGTATTAGCAGTCTCGTACACGAACTGTTACACAGGTTGTCGCTTGGTGTGATTTTCTTGTGGCTCTCAAAAGGAAATTGCCCCTAAAGCTATGGTCTGCAACCCTAATCAAACATAAAACTTAAACGACTAGCTAATTTGCCTTCGTTTGTACTACAGTGTAGACTACTGATGGAGAGCATTTAATTTTAATTTTCTTAGTTCATAGCCCATATTAAGTCATAGCCCATATCAAGTAAGCAGAGATCAAATATTTGCTAACCAGAAATTGTCTCTAGATAAAAACAGAGCAACATTTCTTGCTATCTAGCACCAATAAAATAGAAGCCAAATGGTGTGTAGTATATAAGTATCCCATTTCTGATAACTACCATTCTCTTGATTTGCACATAATTATGTTAGGTTAGTATGACTTGGCTAGGCAATCTATTATTTCATAACTTATCAGTTATACAATTTATTTGTGTACAGCATTGGAATTGTAAATAAAGTAAAACACCTACCAATACCATATGATGTATGTTTGTTTTATTGTACATTGGATATATTTGGATTCACCCCAGGTAATAGGTTGTTGTGAGTAGGCTGAGCTGGGGTTGTAGCTGATGGGTTCGACGGTCAGCCAATCATCACCAAGTTTAACAGAATTGGAGCTAAGACCACATTGACATTATCAATGCTTTCAGCTATTTTCAACATATTCCAGGTTATTTTATTCAAAATAACAGGAACAGATAGAATTATAAATACATGACTTATCTTGAATGTAAAGGAATTGTACTAAAGTTTTACATTTCTTTTAAAAGTAGAATTTTCAGTTACCAAAAAGCAAGAAAATTCAATTCCAACAATAATTAAGACTAACACAACCAAGATGTGAAGCATTTATATTATGTTGGAATTTTCCTCCAGTGCTAAGAACAGAAAGCTTTGCTACATCTTCAAACAAACTGCTCTTGGCCAGGGGTCAACTTCAAAGTATAAAATGATCTACATTTGGTAGAAATAAAGCATCATTCCCAGTGCAGTAAATAGATTCTTTAAGTGACAGAAGTCTGAAGTACATACATATATAAGATGTAAGATTTGGCACTGATAACAACTTCTTAGTTTATTGGACACAACGTTTCTATCTTTTTCCAGATTTTAAAGCATAAAAAAAAATATGAAATGTTTTTGTATTGTCCATAACTGTCGAATTAGATTATTACAGTACAAAACTATTCTAGCCTGGTTTGTTGATTTTTTGAAAACATAAATTGTGCCTTTGAGAAAAGTGAAAAAAATTGCTTTCAAATACAATCTTTATTGATATTGGATCACAAAATTTGGGAAACCTTAAATCGGCCCTCCTAAATTAAGTTTGCATAACCATCGGGAGACCGCATTCGGTCTGTTTTCCCCAATAGCACAGGCCTCTTTTTACAGGTTTTTTCACTCAAATACATTTAGAGCTGTACCCAGTGGCGTCCTCACTCCGGTGTGGAACAAACTGTTTGACATCCCAGGACACAAAATGTACCTGTCCTAGTAACACTTCTGATTGATGGCGGTTTACACGATGACGCATTCACTCACGGCAGTGAATTCAGATAATAATTGATTGAGCATAACCATCAAATCTCCAGTGTTTTAATCAGGTTTGAAAGTTAATCTTACTCCAGTGCTAAGTAAAGACAGCATCGCTCCTCTTTGAGCTAACTACCCTTTGCCAGATTGCCTCAGTCTTCTGTTTTTGGAAATATGAACTTCATGATCTCAGCATATCACAGAAATTCTCAATGAGTGTTGTGGCCTGGCTGCTGGTGGTGGGATGTTGATAGGAACACACCAGTATCCCGTAGGGCAGTTTACTGACCACTATTCCACTGCTGTCCCCTGCGGACACACAGTATACACTGGGGGAAAACAAACAGTCCAAAATTAATAGTATGAATGATTAAATGTTGAGGGGTTTGTTTAGGGTGGGGAATGGGTTACCCATACGTTTTCTTCCTTCACCCATGACAACCTGCAACTGTAATACAAGAGAGACATAAACTATACCAGGAAAAACTACCAGGTAGACAAGAAGATTGGCGCAGACCACCAGATTTGTGGGTGTACTGTTGTCCCCAACGGTACAGAAGACTTCCAGCTGTAAATTCTGATAAATCAAAAAGTTTGGTTTTTTCTGTACTTAACGTATTCATGAGCAAATACAACAAAACGTCTTTAAAAAATGTATACATTTCCAAAGATTTATCAGAGCTACAGGGCCAATGTGTTTGTTTTGCGGCCGCGGTTGTCTTGTCTTTGTGTGTAGCCAGTGGCGTCCAGGGTGATTTCCAAACAAAACAAAAAACAAACCAACGATTATTCACACTAACACAGAGCAGTTAAACAATAGACTAAATGAGTATGTCATGGTCTTGATGAACTGGCAGACAGCTGATATTATAATATTACTTCTCCTGGTTGGAATGCTTGTTGGTGTCCAGAGCATAAATATGAAGAAGTTCCAATTACCGGTACAATTATCCGGATACTTATCAAAGTGCCCACAGTTCCTCTTGCTGTTTATCCATGATTATGTCTACCCAGATTCACCAAATCTATCATTCAGACCTTTCTATCAGTCTTCAGGACAGCACTATTTGTTTGATTTGAGCTACATCATGCGTTTTAAGTTTATTTCACTGATATAATGATGTGCTGTCCAATGGGTTAAGGATATCACTTTGTGAAGTACAAGACAAAACTGGAGATTGGACTGCTAAACCCCCTTCAATATACATGTACATCTCCAGAGTTCAAGGTCACCTTTGTATCTTTAAAAGCCATTTGTCCCCTTGTACCTAGAGAAACTAGGTAGAAGGGGAAAAATGGTTCTAATAGCTTTTCTAAATCAATTAATTTCCTCTTCAGTGCTCTTTTTTACTGAATCCTGAGGCCTGTTGAGTTTACTAAACAGTCCCTCCGCCCCTCCACAGCTTTGTTTTATAAAGAGAGCTACCAGTCCACTGAACAGGTCTTTGAGTGAATGCAAACTCCAACAGGCCCAGCCATCATATTTATAAGGGAGATAACTGTCCAAATTTACCTGCAGAAAGTTTTCTTGTAAATCTTGAAGTCTATTAACTGACCGGAAATGTTGAGTGTAACTCCACCAGTGACTGCTGTCTTGTCTTTGCTTCTCTCTGTACTAAATAAGTCAACTATTTGTTGGAGGTACTCCTAAAATCAAACAAAACATACAAAGTTATCTCGGAATAAAACTTATAAAGTCTTATACGATTCCTGGTACTTTTTGTCAACAAAGAGAGCAAACCAAATTTGCATACAACTGCAAAAATTCTCCACTAATGATTAAGCTTAAGTCTTCTGCTAATGCTACCCTCATCTAAAGGGTGTAAGAACCCATCCTATGGCAACAAAAAAAACCTTGTGATCGCACCAGGGCACTTGTATTTGGTTAGTTGGTGTTTAAAACAATATTGAAGGTTACTTCCCTCACATGACCACATGCCCAGCCAATCACCTATGATACAAATTGCAACAAAGATGTTTGTTTGTTTGTTTGATTGGTGTTTAACGTCGTACTCAAGGGTATTTCACTTATATGATGACGGACAAAAATA
>JARFOD010154176.1:0-12331 GCA_031763545.1 Mopalia muscosa | reverse complement strand
TTTTACGTCTTTCATGCTCAATTCTTTAAATTTATTCAATCTTTTTTTTTTCACACTTTTTTTATAATATCTAATTGAGTCATTCTATGTATGTTTTGCAAATAAGTATGTATATATATTGTGAAATATACCAGTTTTTCTATAAAATTGACAAGAGCTGACCGTGTCAAATGTTATTGCATTCCATTTAAGCGGTGATCAATATCTTAAAAGACTCACACCAATCAACCACATGCGGCGTCAGTGAATAAGTGCTCAATATACAATACGCGGAAACTGGTGATACGCTGATATAAACAGCGGGCAGACTGTTCCAGGTATGTAACGGTTAACGGTGTTCAAATTCAAATCTTTTGTATTGGGTCTGCTCCATGATAAAGATCAGTCAGGGGGAGAGGGGAGTAAAGTATCCTTCACACATTTTGTTTTGTATTTACCTTAATAAAAAGAGAGTACAGGTTACCAACAATCTCAGTCTGAATGAGCCAAACTATAGGCCTACAATACTTTCCGAAATTGTTTTCGTTTGTTTATTTCACACACACATTTATGTAATTTGATGATTGTATCACCTCTATTTCAGGGGAAATTAATTAAAAACAATACTATCTTACGAAAGTTAAACTAGAATATAAATGGTTTTTTTTAAGGATAACAAAAAAGATGTCGTTGAAAGTTTAAATTAGACATTATTAACGCAAAATATAAAAAAAATATTGGTTCATATATGTGCACTGAGGATTAATATAAATAGATATCCAAACTGACGATTATCCATGCATCATATGTCTATATAACTGTAAGGCAGCTGTCAATGTGTTTATATATGCACGTACATATATTATTATTATTATATATAACCCGATAATGGCCGAAAATTTAACACCACAGGGCTTGTGATACTCCTCGTATGATGGGACACGTTCAAATAAAGGCTAGAGTGCAGAATAATTTTTTAATATATCAAAAAGATAAAATCATTGATGCAGAACTAGTTTATGGTTCATTATAAACAATTTGTCATGATATTACAAGTATTTGCACTGTGGCTTAACCTGCGATAATTTATAATAATTAATTTATAATTTAAGGATACTCTAACCCCCCCTCAGTTCAAAATTTGCGATTTAGATAATCTTTATCCCAGAAGAAGACCGTTATTTACAACAAAGATGTTTGGACAATCAATTAAATACAGGTAGCTACCTGGAGAGGATTAACTGTCAGATTGATGTGCATACATACGCGTATCACCGGTTTCCGTGTATTGTATATTGAGCACTTATCACTGACGCGCATGTGGTTGACTGGTGTTAGCCTGTCCGGAGATTGATCACAGCTTTAAATGGAATTCAATTAACATTTGACACCGTCAGCTCTTGTCGATTTTATAGAAAAACTTTGCGAAAGATACATAGAATGACTCAATTCGATATTATAAACAAATTGTGAAAAAACAAGATTGAATTACTTAAAAAAATTGAGCATGAAAGAGGTAAAACTGTCGTAAATAGATCAGAAATACATTTTACCCATTTTCTCCGCTGTCATTTTTCAGTGTACCGTACTTGGGAAAATGTCTACTCCTCAGCTGTTTATATACCTACAGATCTTTTGCATACTTCATTTTAACATATAAAACTAAAAACTAAACTATTTTGACTCATTTTTGGTTATTTTTGACTTTTAACCCAATGTTGTAAGAAAACTAACACAAACTAGAAAAAACTGAATGATGGTTTTTTGGTTCACATAATGTATTATACGTTGATGTAAAATTGAACAGTTGGCGTAAATAGTGTAAAAGAAGTAGCAAATTGAAAAAGAGGTAGCAAAAATTTACTTTTTATGCAAAATGTTTCTTTCTGTAAGTTTTATAAAAAATATTTTACTTATTATTGTTCTGTAGAAAAAGACGATTCAGAATACATGTGTTGCAAAATTCACAGTAGTTTAGAAGTAAAACGGCGAAATGTAAAAACACTATGTAGGAGTCAGGTGCACGATTGGCTTTTCTTATACTTTCTCGTGCTACTTGTCATGTACAGGCAGTCAGTTATCGTGTTATCTTTAACATCAGTTGATGCTTTGCCTAGAATAAATGATGATAAAGCCGGTCGTGCACCTTAACGTATATCTGTAAGTGAGGCGGGTAAGCTCTTTTCTTCATTCTAATTCTATAAATCAATAAAGATCCCCGATTATATGACCGATATGAATTTCCATTGACATTTTGGAAGTAATTCCAGGAGGATATAAACTGTAGAAAACTATGTGTAGTATGTGTCAATGTCGATCTAATGACGTCATTGTTTTACCGCTCTTTTGTGAAATATGATTTGAGATGGGTCGGATATGGATTTCGCATACACAGAGGAAGCAGGCTATATTAAATATTGTTATCTTAAACTTTGATTAATATGTGGAACCAGTGATGTGAACTTATATGGACGAACACCAAGTTTAAATTGTAAAAGACTCTTTACGTTTGAAAATGACAACAAAAAAAAAATATATATATATAGACTAGACAATGAATTAAAGAGACACACGTATATCTGTGTTTAAACTTACCACCACCAACAGCCTGGTACTCCACCCTGCTCCCTAAACAGGGCTGACCACCATTTTGTTCCCGTCTGATTATATCTCTTGTTCTCGATTCAAACTGCCCATTACTGTGTGGTGCCCATTCAGACCACACCGAGAAGGCGCAGTCCACGGGTGAGCCGTACAGGGCCCTACATTCTACCAGGGCAAGGCTAAAAATGATTACCCCAAATATACCAAACATCTTCGCTGATGGCTTCCTTTCTTCAGTCTGTAGCTGACGAATCAGGTATGAACAGATAGGGACGAATGCCGCTATTTATTGTGAATTTTCCATCTATACTTCAACGTAAACAGGATCCGAGCACTGATCGAGTAAACATTTGACCAGACCCTCCTTTCCCAAGCTTGATGCTTTCCTCTATTGGTCAATCTGAAGTCCGGAACCCGGTACAGAGGAATAATGTCCCCTTCTTTAAGAGTTATTATTGTTGATAACGAGCTTTACGGGGCATTGAGTAAAGTTCAAGCCAAAATGTGTGTATCTTATAAGTTTTGAACGACAACGTGTATCTTAGTTCAAGGGTTAGTCAGATGTCACAAAGACCCACACGTTGAACTCTGGAGCTCTGTGGTGTTGTATAAAGCGATTTAATAATGCTCCATTACGGTGCACCATTGTACACGAGTGGCTTTCCTATCAGTGTACCATTGGCTTTCTTATCAGTTATTCTAGGGAAAACATCACGTGACGTTAAAGATAACCCGTTGGCTGACTGCCTGAATGCTTACATGACAAGTAACGAAAGAAAGAGCTTGAAAAACCAATCGTGCTCCTAATACTAAAATTAACATAATATACTCCGTTTTGCTAAAAATCATTTAGTGAGGCTAAATGTTTATTTGTTACATTATGGTTGATAACGATGTCAGTAACTACATCGAAACGTCGCTCTGATATTAAACAGAAGTTGTCATCCATACAAGTCTTATGTTGAATATATGTTAATTGCCGAAATCTGCACTAAAAACACTCAGAAAATAAGTTTATTTTATATTAAATCCATAATTGTGCTTAATTAGATATGAAGAGTTTTAAATAATTTTGTGTCTTTTAGAAAGTGAAGATTAACGCCAGTGGCAGTATTTTCGTTATTTTGGAATAACACTTTCTTAGTTTAGCAACCTACAAAATTTTCTGAACAGGTATATGTTCTAATTAAGAAAGTGTTATTCCAATATAACGAAAATAATGAAGATTTTTAGTTTAGTCGTATTGCATGAAATACACGCACATGCTGATATGTGCAATTAGATCACATTTTACCCAAAATTACATTTCTTATGTTCGTGACAATTTAACGCCTACAAACCAAGTTTTGTGATATATCCGTGCTGACTGAGTTGAAGAAACATTATAACAGTAAAATATTTCACTTAAAGTCTAGCTCAAGTTCTGTATATTGTTTGAGAAAGCGTCTAGATCCAGCAATATCAATATATGCTTTTTCGTCATCATCAACTAACTGCTGCCTGGACTTGTAGTGCTGTAAAACAATAACTGAATCTATCAAAGGAGATGTCATACGATACGACATTTCAACCAATGGGTTGTTTTCACAGAAGATTTTGATCATCTTGGTGCCAAAAATTTGATTGTACAAGAAATGTTGATTCTAACCTGCCGATGGGCTTTGGTTAAGGATAAAAGCACGGTGCAAAGACCGTTTTCTGAAATTCTGTGTTGTATCATGAATGTGTTAAATCTACTCCCTTTTAAACAAAACTAAAACTCAACAAGACCTTCAATGCTGCCTTGTCGTTCTCTGTAACTGGTTGACTGTACTGTACTGTTGTTTAAGGAAACACAGAATCTTTCAAAAGAAAAGCTGTACAGTTCATTAGTATTTAGTTTTGTTATTGAACAGAACTTGTTTTCTGCAAAAGAAAGGTCTTACAAATCCAAATTCAATAAACCATCATGTTCAGTGGGGTTATGAACACTTCATGTTTAATATATGCAGAGTTTTTATTTTGTGTTTAGGCCTACTTGAGTCTCTTAATGCTTCTTGTTTAAAACTTTAAATTAGTTTCTATTCAATTCTTAAACAACATTCTATGGAAATTTATCACAGCTTTTTCGAAGTTTAACTATACTTATAATCTTGAACAAGTTTTATTGCTTTTGTTTAAAAATATCCATAACGAAGGACCCTTCGCCTTTGGTCAGATTCGGTTCTACAGATTTAATCCGTAGCGCTTGAAAGAGGTGGTGTGGTTGATAAAGAAACAGGGTTTGGTTAAAAGTAGGTCAAATTTTTATCTTCCCAAGCCAAGAGGCCATTTGACCAAACGGTTGGCCAATCCCTAGCATCCAGTTTTATGTACATAAGAGACTTGCAAATGAACACAAGGTGCTGAAAATAGTATAAATAAAGAGATTTTTACATGGCTGTTTGTGGAACCTATCCAGCCGTGATACAATAAGCACAGCTACGGAAGTACTGTAAGTATTACTTAAATACTCCTTGGTTTATATGATTTTTTTTATAACGCAAGCCTTTACTGGAATTTAATCCCATTAGAATATAGATGCAGAGTTTCGCATCTCTACCAGTTCATTATGGATCGTAGCCTTTTTTAGTTGTTACAGTATTCTCTATTTAGAAATCAACGTATAGGGTTATTTAGTTTAATTGATACGATAAGGTTTCGATCACTATATTTCATTGTGCCGGAAGACTATATGTTAACAAATGCCTTTGTTCTTCAAAAGCCAGTTACAGTTAGCATCGATATAAACTTCATTTTGCTATTTTCGGACAGATTTCAGAAATCGCTGAACAGTTTACAATTCTAGTATAGTTTGGACCGTGATGATCCATTTCTAAACGCAGCTACTGGACTATTTAAGTTTGCAATTGACATACATATATCACAGCGTTCGGGTTAGAAAACATTATTGGACCGTCGTTTATTGAACACATAAAAGTCAGTAATTGTAAAAACTTAAAATAACGCGCTTAGGAGCGCTTATGTCATCTGTATTATAAAACAGACTCGCCAATGGGTATAATTGAGACAGCTTTTAAACACTTTTTTGTTTTATGTGCGTATGAGAATGTATCCTTACCTATATATAAAGTCTTCGCCTCTCTCGCACAGACCCATTATAACATACAAGAGAAACAAAAATCTAAAGGACCTACCGGTTAAGGCGAAACTTCCCTCTGTATCAGAGGTTTTGTAACTCATACTCTTTAACAGACATATTCATTCGTTAATCCCCGTATCTCTGAAATACTTATTTTTAGACTGATTTATTCATAACCCATGCTAAATATATTATTAGCTACATTTCGAACAATGTTTTATACACCGTATTTATGGTCATTAACTTCTCTCGAGATGTCTGTAGGTTATCCATAACACATCTCGAGAGTCGAGATTAAGGTTTATTAAGAAACTTGTCTCTGGGAGTTATCTAGAACATAAGATGACATCCCTGTGCCAGTGTGATTGCTTTTAGAAATATAAATTCTTTGATTTTCATATCTTACCTACAAAATGAATATAGAAGAACTTATTAATGTTTGCTTTTACACAAGTAGTGTAATTCCCAAAACAGATAGATAACTTCATATTGACTAAATAAACACTGCAATGAAGTCAAAATGAAATCAAAATGAAGCTAAATTTTTTTTTAATTACACTATTTCTGTATTATGATTCTTCAGTGGAACTTCATGGTTTTAGTTATACTGTACACAACAGTTATTTCTGATAATTTGTCGTCGCTATTTCACAGCAACGATTCCTCACCGTCCAGCTAAACCGCTTTCCATTTAAAATACTTCGCCACTTTCAACAGTTATAATGCGTATGCGCCAACACCAAACATGGCAACAATTTTGAAATCAAATTATGATTTATCGGACAAGAAGGGCAGTATAACAAGTGAAATACCGACGATTTATCAGAAATTAGTGTTACCGAGACCGCATGCTACTAGGAACCTATGGAAATAATTTTGAGGCTGGGAGCTGAATAAAATGATTTATTTTATGGCCGGATCGAAGTCAGTGAAGTGCTGTTGCTACGTCCTTTGCAGAACAATTGCGAATGTTGGTATGGCGATGATACCTGACATTTAACATGACCAATAAAAAAGTCGGGGTGGTAAGACGACATTTAAGTCCAGGTTTTGCAAAGAACATCACATAAACTTGTGCTCCTCTTTCTTAAAAATGTCTGTTTTATACTAATGTTTGAACTCTTGTGTCATATAGAGTGGCCTGAATGTAAAAATCCATGCATTAATGAATTAATGAATGATTTTATCCTTGAAACAATGCTCACCTCTTCTTTCTGGGCCTACAGGATAAATCTATAGTGATGAAGTTGACTATAGCTGCTTTGACTCTGGTCTCTGTTGCCCTAACTGAAGGGTTCGACTTTTGGGCAAACCGGAAGGTGAACTGCGGGGTGTCTGTTTGGTCAGACTGGTCTGCGCCTGCGTCAGGTGATGGAACCCGCAGCCGATCAAGAACAGTGGTTCGGGAACCGAGTAATGGAGGCAACGCATGTCCTCCTCTTACTGAATCACAAGGGAGAACAGGTAGACATTGCATTATTTTATTCCCTCTGTCCAATAGTTTTTTGATTCTTGTAGGTCTAAAGTACATATATTAGGTACGATCACGAGGCACAATTTACACCTTTTTACATGTATGGGTGCCTATCGTTGGTTATATAGCAACGTAGAAACTACTTTGTTATACCCTGACTTTTAACACGCCATGAACAAAACCAATCAAGGAAGTGATAAAATTGTTAATCAATGTTACAATTGAAGATTTTGTCGGATTATTTTATTTTATCTTTCAAAATAAGTGTGAATAGTTTTAAGCCTTGTATTATTAATGTCATTTGCTTTTACAGCTGTTGTGGTAATATATCTTGTGTATTAGAATAAGTTGATCATCTTTATTTCTGATGTAGAGAAAGAACCTATTGATTACCTCCACTATGATTTGAGTTCTGCTTTAGTTCGTTCTTCATTCGTTCCATTATTTACCTCGACTGTTATTTCAGTTCTGCTTAATTCGTTCTCCATTCGTTCAGTTAATTACTTCCACTCTGATTTCAGTTCTGCTTAGTTAGCTCCGTTAATTCTTCTCCATTTATTCTAGATCCATGGGCTAGGGATGAAGTTCCAAAGAAATTTCACAATAAGTTCATGTCTGGTCATACCCATTATTACCGTTTCGTTGATGTGTCCATTGGGAGAAGTGTGTCCAATAGAGGGTCTCGGGTCCTAGCCACTGGCGGGGCCAGCAACAACGGACTAACCTTATTACCTAGAGATTTGCTGTTCCTTATCGACATGAGTGGCAGTATTAGTCGAAGCGATTGGAACACAACCAAGCACAAGTTAGCCGACCTTATCGAAAGACTTTGTGGTACGATTGGTCGTGGCAGACAAAACAACAGAATTGCCATTGTCACCTTCTCCAGTCGAGTCGTCCTTAACTTCAATTTTAAAACTCACTGGACGATTGCTAGTGTTCGCCAAGCCATTTTGAGCATGCCCCAAGAACGTCGTAGCACTTGTACCGGAGATGCCTTCGTTTACGCCCACAGCTATATGTTTGAACCCGATACTGGTATGTTATCTATATTGTTAACCACCGGTTTCGCAGCGGCCCTTTCAAGCATTTGTTATATTATGTTGTTGTCATGGAAACCGACTTGTGTTACGGTGTGTGTAATATTCACTTGCCCAGATGACACATAGACATGCATTTGAAGGTTTTAGGTAGCTTTGTATAAAATCTTTTACAAGCATGTTTTCGCTTATGTGTCAGTATAAAGCAATGCCAAAATCATCAGTTCCATTATTTGATATTTCGAAAGATATTGATGGTTTTGTAACATACACAATTTTTCGTAAAATGCTTTTGTCCGCGTTGATGCATACAGGGTAACAGTCTTTGCTTGTTTCAGTTGGTGTATTTCACATTATTTTATTTTTCGGGGAATAATAGTTGCAGTGTAACGGTTTTTTTTCCTGTTGCATAGTTCGTACCCATATTTCTTCACGTTACAAATTATTTGTTGTATTATTTGTGTTTACAGGAATCCGGTCTGCCACAGAATCTGTAAAAGAAGTTTTGGTTTTGACTGACGGTCACTCAAACTGTGGTGCTGAGTTATCCCTTAATATTAAACGACTTCAAGTAAAGGCGTTTGTGTTCGCCTTGGCCATTGGGAACTATGGTCAATCAGGAAGAGCTGAGATCGAGTCGATGGTATCTAAACCTTTGATCGACCACATCTTTTCTCTGGCTAACTTTATAGAATTTAGACGAATGGTTGACGCTATTCTTACCTACCCAGACAAATGCGCGCCTTTTGAACTTAGTTAGAACTGACACATGAACTATGTTCATGGCTGATTAGGTGAATAAGGTAAAATTGAACATGAGAAACTTGGATCAGTATAACGATAGAATTCCATTCAGCTCAACCTGGAAGATATCCTTTTCATTGTAAAAAAAAGTAATACCGGGTTGTGTTTGTTTGTTATGATACTTCCGTTTAGACTTTCATAGATTGTTTCGTATGATGAATATCAATGTTAATTTTGTAAATTCTATCCGAAGCTTAAGTGGAAGATTACATCAAAATGAGTTAGCTTCCAGAATGTCCAAATGATAGCGAGGGCGGTTGGATCTGGGATACAATATACAGGGATATGAAGCTCGGCCTTATCCAGGCCCAACTTGATCAACATGAATTCGGTATTGTTCACAGTTGTCCTTTTCCGTAATGAGTCAGGAAAACTGGTGAGCTTGGCAGTTGTTAATGTGCATATGCATTTTTATGGAATTATTGTGATGGATAGCTCATCCATAGTTCATCCTTGTTTGTTTTTGTTTTTGGCCCAAATGCACTCTCTCCGATTAATAATAATACTTTCTACGGAATTAAAGATTTACACGTACTTTGGTCTCTTTATTTCTGAAATCAGCTGTAAAAGGGAAATATGAAAGAGTGCAATCAAGTAATTTTCGTTCATGACACTGCCTTCTTCGCTTGCAAAGCTATATAGCGTCTCACCATTCCCAGCGCTCTGCGAGAGAGTTTGTGATTTCATCGGCAATTCAAGGTTAAAGCTTGTTGTTACATATCCCTGTATATCTTAACCCCAGGTTGGGTCGAGTTTTATGAGGTTCTCGTGGTTTAAGGGTGACGCGACCCGATCTGTTTGCGGTGTCTGTATTACATCTTGACATTTTTTGTTGCCAATGCATCGAGGGTGGTTACCTTAATTCATTGGGTGCGTATACCTTGGTATGAGTGAAATAACCTATGGGTGGTTATAAAACACCCTAACAAACCATGAAACAATCGTTCAAACGAAATTGTCTACGTTGAATGATTTATTGAGGGATTTTTTTATCCAAAATGTTTTTGTTAATAATTTATGATTTTTTGAATATTTGTGGTATTCAGTAATTGCTGATAAAGCACTAATTTGATACCTATGTCAGTTTTACTTTTACACAAAATTAAATGAAACGACATCACTTAATTCATTTATTTAATTATTCCTTTATAATATACGTTCAATTTGTTGTATTTATGTATTATATATGCAAAGAAATTGTTGATGCATAATATATATTGTACGAAATAGTATCCATTTTAATAGAAAGCTGCCTTTTACATTTGATCGACTCAGTTTGTAAAAATAATTTTTCATAGATGTAGTCAATATATGTGTAGGACACGGTCAGAATATGTTATTCACATGCAGACGTTTCTTTTTGGACATATGTAAGTTTGTTGTGATTAATAACCAACATTTTTATTCAGCGTTATCTTCTGTCTGTATAAAAACTGTACACTTATATACATTTTAAACATGTTAACCGACATTTTTTTATTTTTGATATAGGCCTGTCTTATCGTGGTACTGTTTTGTGAAATGAATATGACTTCATTGGGATCAAATGTTTAATTCCTATATCAAGATTGTCATTGTTTTGGTCATCATAACGATTTAATTGTCTGGAAAAGACTGAGCGTAACAGCCGAAGATAATAGCTCCCAGGACCTAGCCATGTCATATAGTATCCGTAAGCATTATATTCCGGTGTGTATAACTATTAGGGATAGGCCATTTATATCTTAACATACGAATGATGAATAAGCAATGAAGAGATTATGGCAAAGAAAGAACAGTCATGAGTGTAAGTCATCTTCTTAAGCCAAAGTTTTTATTCTGAGCTTCTCTACGTAACGAAGATGGAGTCATATCTGCTGTGGTAATCGGCTATAATCACTAACACCTTGCCAATTGCGCTATATCCTCACTTGAACGCTGAATTGAAAGCTCAAATTTAACTATTTGTCATTTTGAATTATTTTTCCCTGTCATACTATTTGAGTTTTTTACTTTAAATAAATTGGCAAACCACTTTTGGGAGGACAATTTTTAGCCCAAAAGAGTCCAGTAAGATTGAGAATTGTTATTTGGGAATTTTGTGATTGGTGAGATCCCGCCGGTTTGCAACTGTAATACCGCTTATTGTCTATACTCTGATGATTCCAACTTAATACTTAAATTTGATGCTTTGCAGTGTGGTAATAGAGGAAATTATGCACAAAAGAATTCTCGTGTTTTGCATTTTTTCTTTTTCACAAGTAAAGCGTTTTCTTTTTGATGGTTTTACATGATTCGGTAAATGGAACCATCAATATTGCATTAATGAATAGGCCTACATCTTATGGGAATAAAAACTAAAATACATGTATTCGGATTCCCGGCCTCTACATATATAGTTCACATGGACATAAAAGAAACCAACAGAATAGGCCTGATGAGCAGGTAACACTCGATATTCAACTGGGTTCAGTTATCCCGTCAGGCTGGAGACCTGTAAGACCTTATGGGTAACATATAACAGCACATGTTAAACGTTGCAAAAAAAAAAAAAATGGCCGTCATATGGTCCTGTTATCGACAGTTGGTTTTATGAACCTATAGGTTCATTTTAAAATATATTTTAAAATTCAATCGAACCCAAAACCTATCACTTTATTTACAAGTAAATTAATCTGAAAAAGAAAAGAAAAGATAACTGGGCCATATGACAGCCAATTTCTTTTTGCAACGTTTAACATGTATGTGCTGATACCAGACTATATAGCCGCGATCGAAGTTCACGCGAGAAATCTGGTTTACGTGAGACTATATACTACAATAAAAATAGCACTTTACTGTACCGGGGAGATAGCGTGTACAGGCAGGAAAATTAAATCGACGAGAGTTATGTCCCTTAATAAGAAAAAAACCCAAGAAAAAAAACAAAAAAACGAAAGTGAAACTTATTATACATCGCTCATGACGATTGATAACCCCTAAAAGATTTAAGCGGTACTGTTTTCGACGAAGTTCATTCTGGTTGTTTATCAAAATATGCACACTTAAATGTTCTGAATTATGTGACGAAAGGCATGCATTAAACTTTATGTCTAAAGTTAAGGATACTCTAACCCCCCCTACAGAGTATTTTTACGTTTCGCCGTTTTACTTCTAAACTACCTTGAATTTTGCAACACATGTACATATATTCTGAATCGCCTTTTTCTGCAAAACAATAATAAGTAAATTATTTTTTACTTAAACTTACAGGAAAAAATATTTTGCATAAAAAGTACATTTTTGCTACCTCTTTTTCAAATTGCTACTTCTTTTACACTATTTACGTCA
>JARFOD010154165.1:0-12332 GCA_031763545.1 Mopalia muscosa | reverse complement strand
TACACTGTGTACTATTACTTTTCATCCAGGTGAAGTGAATACCTGCACTACACTGTGTACTATTACTTTTCACCCAGGTGAAGTGAATACCTGCACTACATTGTGTACTATTACTTTTCACCCAGGTGAAGTGAATACCTGCACTACACTGTGTACTATTACTTTTCATCCAGCTGAAGTGAATACCTGCACTACACTGTGTACTATTACTTTTCATCCAGGTGAAGTGAATACCTGCACTACACTGTGTACTATTACTTTTCACCCAGCTGAAGTGAATACCTGCACTGCACTGTGTACTATTACTTTTCACCCAGGTGAAGTGAATACCTGCACTACACTGTGTACTATTACTTTTCACAAACATACTTCATATCTTACATGTGCTTCTGGTTTCCACAAAGGTTAAGGGCATGTCTGAACTAAATATAACATTGCTTGGTAACTATAGTAAACTTAGAGTATCAATGACAGTCGCTGTGTACGAGAAAAAAACCAGCGTACAATACAAACTTGTTAACAAGGTCTATTCTGTGTATTTATTTCCCTAGAAGCAATCAGTGGGCCAGTTAAGACAGTGAGAAACATTGATATATTCCCTTAGGTTAAGCAGGCACTATCTGCACTATTATCTACGGGTATCCACATTGCTATTCCCACACAGCAGCCATACAATCAATCAACAAGAAAAAAAAACATTGACAGGTCATACCTAGGTAACCATTACCTTATCAGCTTTCACTTTTTATAGGACTTCATATCTGACAAATTACTGACAAGACAGCTAACAAAAAATGAATTCTCCATGCTTGGATAATGTATTTATTATTTCTTGTGAAATCAGATAAAATCAAATAGCCCAGACTGATTATATATAGGTCAATGTGATGTAAATAGATTTATAGTACTGGGCAACTGAATCAAGTCTCTATCTTGTCCACATGTTTATATAGAAAGAGAACTTGTCCAATCTGATCAAATTTTGTCCAGCAGCTGTTCAAATAATAAAGTGTACATTTTAACAAGAAACTGAAAAATGAAAACACAACATTCATTCTCATAGAATTGAAAAAGATTATGTGCAGTCAAATGTAAAAGAAGTATTAAAGTGAGATGCACAACTGATATGAAATAGATCAAATGTATGAATATGAATTACATGTTTTGTTTAATCTACACTTTGTAGTATACCTGATTGAAAGGGAAAGTTGACATCCTTATTCAGCAAATCTTAACTAGAAACATTAAAAGTTGGTTAAACTCTTATACTAACCTAACAGATCAAACATTTTATGAATGAAAATAAACATTTATATTTGTATTCAAACATATATGAAATAGTTCTCTATTGCAAATTCAACAAAAGGGAAAACTTAAGTTGTATAGTCAACAGAATAATGTTTCTATACTGGTATTGCAGTAGCCTTGAAAGGTGGCTAAATGTCTTATAGATATTGTTAGTTTTTCTAAAACATGAGGGGTGCTTGGAAGAGCATATTGATTACAGTGAGTGACTAAGAAGAAAGGCTGAACACTGACTCAATGACCCATTACGGAATGCAACACTTCACACAGGTAGACAAACAAAACACCCACAATGGAAAACATCCAATACTATTCACTACTGTATCTTCAAAAGATTGATTGGAGAAGTGAAATCTACCTACATATGCCTATTAATTCCTCCAGCAAACCAGCCTGTTAGGATTAGCTATTTAGCTAGATTATTCCAGGTTAATCTTTGTTAAATCAACACTATTTAACATTGAACGTATATATTTACAGCCAACAAACTACAGAAAAGTTCTATTAAAGTTTCTCCCCTGTAAATTTCCCGACAACTTATTGGAGAGTGTATAGTAGTTTCCCACAAAACTGCAAGTACCTGAAGATAAAATGTGTAATGGAAAGATAAGATAGAATCTGGAGCCAGCCAATTACGCTGATACTGGAGTCTATAGAGTACCCGGTCATATTAGTCAGAACTAAACATGGGATCGCAAAAACTAAATGTTCATGATAAATCCCAACTTAGTTACATCTGCTTAAACAAAGGACAACAAATAACCCAAAGGGTAAATACAAGCATATTTTCATGGTAAGATCACGTTCATAATTATGGAACCCAATCATGTGTCCTATACATCAACATCTCTAGTTACAAATCATAGAAATGTCACCTCAGAAATCTTGTAAACAAAGAACAATCTTTGCGTATTTAATCTAAAGAGTATTTTTCAACACAACTTTGACCACGAATGAAGAAAGCCTGATTGGTAAACCCAGTCTGTTATATTTGCTTGTCAAAAGGCATGAGGTGGACAAACTGCTTCACACAGGTAAAATGATTACGCTTCACCAATGTCTAATAAAGGCTGGTAAAGGATTGGCCACATTAACATGTACAGATTTACAGGACTGTTAATTATAAAGTTGTTTAACTCCATAACTGATGAGGATTAACATTTTGTTGTTGTTGTTTATGCTAGAAAGGCAATCTTGACAAACCGGCAAAAAGTCTTAGGTGAAAAACAAAAGGGCTGTTTATGTGTAGGTGTCAAATTCCTGCCTGGAGAGACGAGTCTGTCAACAACATAACAAAGCTACAGTCTGTCAACAACATAACAAAGCTACAGTCTGTCAACAACATAACAAAGCTACAGTCTGTCAACAACATTACAAAGCTACAGTCTGTCAACAACATAACAAAGCTACAGTCTGTCAACAACATAACAAAGCTACAGACTAAAATCTCTTTATTCAATGTAAATGTAGAGGAATATTAACTTTGCCAATGAGCCCACAATAAACGGAAAGTCCTTCCACAGGATTAAGATATTAGTGAAATGATGGTTTTTATCAGGGGGTGAGACATTTATAAGGACTTACAGGTGTTTGAAATCACTGCTTAATTTGACTTTGTATCCAGCATAATATTATTTCACCGACAACAAACAATGATACATTCACATGACAACAAACAATGATACATACACAGTACAAGCGATACATAGTCCCAGGTATACAAATGCAAACTGTAGAATTTCAAATGTTACCTCTGCATTCAAAATAGCCATTTAAATGGGTTGGTATTGCCCATTAGGTCAGATAATCCCAGGGCACAAGAATCTACTGAAGCATCTGTGGAGATTCTGGTCAAATACTATACCATAACTCCTTTTTTTTCAAACGCAATCCGAGTATCGGTATAGAATGTCAATGGTGGTACTGTAGAAAATCTTCATAAGATCATAAGATATAATTGACCAGTGGTGAGTTGGATGTTTACAATCATAGAGAAAGATAAAGGCCTGTTGTGGGCATGAAGGTCAATCATTGAGTGACCTTTCTGTGCTTAAAAAAAACTGTATCTCATCAGATCCACAGCTCCCTTTTAAAATAACAAATCAAAATATTTTCTTATATTTCAAAACAGGCATGCAGATTGTTGGTTCCACACTTTAACACTCAGTCCAGGATAATTTGCAAGGAGTCATAATAAACACCAGGCCCGTCAAAACATGGCTAGACTCGGATGATTATACACTTAAGCATACTGCAATGCAAGCATTCACCAAGCATTCAGCACAAAATACAAGTTATGTATGTCATACTCTCATTTTAAATAACTTATATCAGGATGCAATCTAAATAAATAAAATCTAATATTTGTGCTCATAATTAGACATTTGTTCAATTTCAGGTGACAGTTAGTGTTGTTTTTATCGACAAAGTAATCTTAGTTAAAGTACCTCTTGCAATCTATGTTTTAATGTGACTACTTATCTCTCAGGGTGTTTGACAGCTGTGATATAAATAAGCCGTTAAAGATATCATGAGGATACCTGTGATACCTTTCTTGTGGGTTACCCTTATTTACATGCTGTGATAGACCAGACTGCTATGGCAGTACTACTGAGATCACCCCTGGTTATTATGCCAAATCTCTCACAAATTTCACAGCCCTATTTTTATGTAGATAATCCATGGTCTTTAAATCCTAAATTTTATTGTATATGAATGAAATCGTATGAAAATACAGTATTCATGTACATTTTCAATTGCTGGAAGCACATGTATAAATAAATGAACCGTTGTTTCACCATATCACAAAAAAAACTAACTATGGCTGACTATTGTGACAGCAAGTAGTGTGATAAACATTGGTGTACTGGTATTGTTACACTCCTACATGCAGTATAACATTTCTAAATTATAAAACTAAACCATTTAAGCAGATTTTAAAATTTTAACTTTATTATTGATTTGGCCAATTTTATAATTACACAGCAAAGCCAAACTAAAGCACGGAGGCAAACTTAAACTGGGTTGTGGTGACATTTAACTTCTACCAATGACTAGAAAAACAGGTCTGACATAATGATAATAGTACGAATGTTAAATGTGCACATTATTAAGGCTGGTAAGCTCACCATGTATGAAAGCTCCTAATCTGATTAACTCTTGTACACTTAAATTGAGGGTAATAGGAAGATAAGGGTCTGTGTTAAGCATTGATAGATGTAGACTTGTCAGTTCACTAACACAACAGTTACATCTGTCAATAGTGACCAGCTGTTACAGACAGCCTATTAACTAGTGGGGAATGACAGTACACTGGGAGAGGGTGATTTGTTCACCTTTTGTTCACAATGAAAACACACAGAAGTTAAGCTGAGCTGAGAGGGCGATTTGTTCACCTCTTGTTCACAAATGGAACCACACAGAAGTTTATCTGATCTGAGAGGGATATTTGTTCACAAATGAAAACACACAGAAGTTTAGGTGATGTAAAGTCAACTCTTGCTACGTTAGACTTTACATAACCTATGCCAGGGTGTTCAATCAACCCAAATATTACATCTACAAGTTTGATTTATAAAGTCTATTTATGAAATAAAAGTTGATCTTGAAAAAAGGTAAAGTAAACTTACAACTCCAATAAAAGATACACATCTATAAAATAAACTGAAATATTGAATCACCTCGATCCATGTGTATCTTTTATTGGATTTTTAATTTACTCCGCTTTGGGAAATTTATCAGTTGGAATGATGCTTTTTAAAAAAGGTTAATGACTTACAATGTGAAGGATAATTTGAGGGGTAATCCGTAAAAACACAATCATCCATAGGCATTGGTAGTGTGCTTCGCGTAAGCATGTCATCAAAAATATCCGTGTAGTGGTGGTAAGGAGCGGTGAAGCTAAGCAGTCTTTCAGAGATAGACTGGTTTGAGGTATTCCTGCTCATCCTGATCATTACTCATTTAGAGAACACAAAGTCAACTGTTAAGTTAACGTAAGAGTGCCCTTATTAACACAGTACGGAGACACAGGTGTTTTCTCTTTGACACTTCTCCTTATCCTTAGTTTCAGAACAAAAAAGAGACACCTCTTTACAGCAATATAAATGGAGGAAGTTTTAAAAGCAACATGCTTGCCATGCATTTAGAAATACTTAATAAGAGTGAATCAGATCTCCACACACATCTTAATCCAGTACTCTTCATTCAATTCCACTCTGAAAATATTTCAGTGCATTAAAACAGTGCAGTGTAGTTAATTCCATTTCAAGAATATGGTCAACAAATATTACATATAAGAATCTCCATCCATTACTAATTATTGTCATCCCCAGCTGGTCATGTTGATAAAGTAACATGGAAAGAGGTCTGTTCAAATCAGAGGTTTTCAACAGGCCAGGTGGTTGTTAGGCTTACTACAGTTCTGTGTAAAGTGAAGTGAGTGACAGAGGCAGGCATGAGTAGAGTCCACTTTAGTCAAGCTCAGAGAGAGTCACTTCACGAAGACACCTGGGAGTCTCACACACCTGTAATTAACGGTCACCATCATTCCAGGTAGGTAGACTTAACGAGGACAGCAGAGAAGTAGCTTAATAATTCAGGTGTGAAGTTTCTCCGTGGTATGTCAGTGTAAATTGGGAAGTGTCCAGCTCTCAGGGATATTCCATTCACTGTACACCAGAGACACAGAATCTCTCATTATTTACACAAACATCTAGTAAATCATACTTCATGACAAACCCCTCCAGTCAGATGGTAATAATTGGGTCAGAGAATAAAAACCGGAATGTAGTAGGTATTACATTCCAGCGAATAGCTCAGAATGCCAGCAGGCACAAAGAGCAATATGATACATGTCCTCGAAGCACAATAGCCAATCAGCCATGTCAGCCCACACTGTCCTTATGGCTTGTCTTTTAAGTTTGAGCCACTGCTGTGAGCTTCAAACGATTCCCGCTTAACCTCACTGATCTGTCAAGGTGAGGGGAACAGAAACCCTGTCCTAATTACACCATTTATCACCTGAAAACTGCCCTTGCCAGTTGATGATAGTCTACATAACTTGGTTAAAATCACCCCCAGCCAAAAACCTCCCCTCATTACATACAGAGTGCTTAACTAGGCCAGTTCTCCAGCAGTCCAAGATAGTTAAACTCTATATATATACTTGATAGGGATAAGACTGGTCAGGAATAAAAACTACCGCTTAATTTCCAAACACACATTTCACTTCAAGCTTTATTGCACCTTTTAACTTCTCTTTTACATATACGATAATTAAAGCCATTGACCAATTCTATGACACATGAAGATTTATCACAGCCTACTGTTGCATAACAATAACTGTACTTTTACATGTTAATAACAGACATTACACATATGTGGTCTCCTTCATATTCCCATGCAGTAAGACTGTGATCCATGTTTGAGGGACAGTGGTGAGCACTCTATACAGAGAGCTGCCTTCAAGTGGTGAGGGGAAGTCCCAGCTATCCATGTATGATCACAACTGTTATTCAATACTACTGAATGACAAATAATAAAAGCGAAAATCTGTCAAACTTGTAAGTTAATCCTTTCCATTAACATCCATTTTATTTGCAGTGGGCAATGTAATACAATATATAGTTTAACTTTGACAATAAAAAATGACCTACATACAATATATCACCAGGGGACTACAAAACCTGATATATGTCAGGAAGAACACTTCCAGAATAACTCCAAATATTAACTTTCAAAAACTTCCAAATACAACCTCAGTGTGTGAATTTCAGCACTAGACTGATCAAAAGTGTCATACATCTTTATAGTACATGTTATTCCAAGCACAAATCATTATGTCATTTATGGTACAACAGAGAGCAGAGACTTTACAGTGGTCATGGCAAGTCTATGAATGTCTATCAGACACTGCTTAAGTCTACAATTAATCCCAAGTTCTGTTCATTAGATGTTGTATATAAAACATGTTATCTCATATGTTGTTTATCTATTATAGTTTTTCTATTGACTGGTATAAATTAGTAATACATAAATATGGGCAATAAGAATCATTTCAAACAGTTTAAGGTTGTATGTCACCTTCATGGAGATGCATACAGTCTTAAGGTTGACCAGTAGGTGTTAATCTGAAAGCACTGGCTGACAGGGTTCAGCAATAACTGTGGAGAGTGCATAGCTTAACACCTGGAGAGGCAGAGAGAAGAGAGGCCACAGTGGGAAAAACATTGTTATAAAGATTCATGCTTAGTATGGTGTATCCCCTACAGACACCTTGTATCTCCACAGACACAGCATATCCTCAGACACAGCCTATCCCTACAGACACACTGTATCTCCACAGACACTGCATATCCTCAGACACAGCCTATCCCTGCGGACACACTATATTTCCACAGACACAGCCAATCCTCAGACACAGCCTATCCTTACAGACACACTGTATCTCCACATACACTGCATATCCTCAGACACAGCCTATCCCTGTGGATACACTATATTTTCACAGACACAGCATATCCTCAGACACAGCCTATCCCTTCAGACACACTGTATCTCCACAGACACTGCATATCCTCAGACACAGCCTATCCCTGCAGACACACTATATTTCCACACACTGCATATCATCAGACACCACTTATCCCTGCAGACACACTGCATCTCCAAAGACATAGCCTACCCCTACAGACACCCTGTATCTCCACAGACACAGCATATCCTCTACAGACACACTGTATCTCCAAAGACATAGCCTACCCCTACAGACACCCTGAATCTCCAGAAACTGCATATCCTCAGACACAGCCTATCGCTGCAGGCACACTGTATCTCCACAGACATAGCATATCCTCAGACAGCCTATACCTGCAGATACACTGTATCTCCACAGACAAGTCATATCCTCAGACACAGCCCAACCCTGCCGACACACTTTATCTCCACAGACACTTCATATCCTCAGACACAGCCTATCCCTGTGGACACAATGTATCTCCAAAGACACTGCATATCCTCAGACACAGCCTATCCCTGTGGACACACTGTATCTCTACAGATACGCCATATCCTCAGACACAGCCTATCCTTGCGGACACACTGTATCTCCATAGACACTTCATATCCTCAGACACAGCCTATCCTTGAGATTCCCCCACAGACACTGTACATTATCCCTCAGACATTGTACATTTATGATTATATCTCAGATACAGTGCACCCCTCAGGGACATAGCACATCTCTCAATCATCCCTAGACATCACCACAGAAATAGTGTATCCCCCCCCCCAAAACATCCCCACAGACACAGTGTATCCCCCCAAAACATCCTCAAAAACCTCCCGACAAACACAGTGTATCCCCTGAAAACATCCCTACAGACATCCGACATGCCTACTGATACACTGTATCCCCTGCCGACATCGCGGCAGCAACACTGGAATATCTAGTTATTAATAATGGTCAAAGATAAAACATAATTATCCCCCCAAAACACAAATGATACAATACAAGACATGGGAGACAATTGCCTTCCCTTTTGCCTGTTAGCAGCAGGGGTGGCATGGCACAGTGTGGGGGAATAAACTATACACCCAGGACCACTTTATTATGGTATGTAAACAAAGCCACAGGTCTAAAGTTCAAAAGAGAAACCTGCTTTACAACATTTCTGTTTATGAAAACTAAGGAAGAAACAGGTTAATTAGGAGGATATTTTCTCTTTTAATATTTTGCTTATAGAGTTATGAGATAATTAGAGTTTCAACTCTCACTCACCATTACAAGTCCTAACACATTTATTTCAAAAACATATGTTTTATTTCAACTCAGCAAATGTACCGGTTTGAAAATGGATTCACCTGTTCAGAGCATGTACAAACTGGCAATAAGCCAGGAAACCACACCTGACTAGAAATCACAGCTGAGAAGCTCATGTGCTGTTGTGTGGTGCCGCAGTTAACTCCCCTTATCCAAATCTTCATGAGGGAATATCCCATTTAAATAACCCTTGCAGTATCAAACCTATGGGGGAACCTGTCAGCTAAACTCAGCTCTTAACCAGCCTATATATATATCCTGGATAATCATTAAACGTTTATTTTTGAAAAGCTGCATTTGTTGTTTCTAGTCTTAATCATCATGCAAACTCTTACTGGCTCTTAATTACATATCAATTTGCGCACCCAAAAGGATTAGATTCATTGATCTATTGGGGATTAATTGCCTGTACAATGTTATTTGATTACACTGCCCTATATCACCTCAAATTCCTACATAAAATTACTATTTAGGAAGCTATTGAAGAGACTCGGAAATTATGTCTGAGAGGTAGATGAATTTTTTAGTAAGAAAGCATCAACATTTCTCAGAAAACATAAATTTGTTTGATTTCATGCCGTCATATTGTCACAACAAGCAAAGGTGTTATAATTGGCTGTAAACGAAATTTGAGGTGATCCAGGATATACAACAAGAGCACAAGGACATAACACATGCAAGAATGATTTTTTTTTTAGAAAATAACTGTTCCTTTAATGCATGATCATGCTAAAGTGTCACGATGTTAGAAAATGACTGTTCCTTCAATGCATGATCATGCTAAAGTGTCACGATGTTAGAAAATGACTGTTCCTTCAATGTATGATCACGCTAAAGTGTCACGATGTTAGAAAATTACTGTTCCTTCAATGTATGATCATGCTAAAGTGTCACAATGTTAGGAAATTACTGTTCCTTCAATGTATGATCATGCTAAAGTGTCACGATGTTAGAAAATGATATTGCTCAAATACATGATGGAATGCCTACAGTGTGGATACCAAGTGCTTCCTCACCAATCCATCTAAATGAAATCTCTTGACAGCCTGATAGAGCAACCAGACATTTTGAGAGAACAAACAGTTAGTTAATCAGCAGACAGGGCAGCCTAAATAGTGGTTTCCACAGTAACATGTTTACAGGTAGGACACAAAGCTGGTCATGTTCAAGATGAAGACAACAAGTGTAGAATCACTATACATGTAGCTGCGACATTAAGCTCTTCTTTACTGGACAGGGGTTATTTGGGAATGTTAGCTGATTAAGTATTGCAAAATGTGATATTTAAGTAGTTTAGCATCATATTAAACTGCATTCCAAATTCCAACTCTCTATTTTAAGCAGTTTGTCTTCTATACTCTTCACATCCTTATGTAAAAAAAAATGACAGATGCGGACATATTTGTTGCCATGGAAACCTGAAATTTGTTCAGAATGATACCATTTTCAATAGGAGCTTAGTTTAGCATTATATTAAGCTGCATTCCAAATTTGAACTCTCTGTCTTAAGCGGTTTGGCGTCTATCCTGTTCAGAGGTGGTCATGTAAAAAAAGTAACAGTCCTGACATATTTGTTGCAATGGAAACCTGAAATTTGTTCGGAATTATCGGATGTTCAATAGGAGTGTAGTTTAGTATCATATTAAGCTGCATTCTAAATTTTAAGTCTCTATCATAAGTGATCTGGCTTCTATCCTGTTCACGTCGTCATGAGGGAAAGTTGGACCGACCAACAGATAGAGTGAGTTATAGAGCTGCTCAGTCGCAGCTAAAAACTACTCAAGTGAACAAGGAAGTAAAATTGTAATTTAAGATATATAATGTAGGCAACAAATTTATATTGATACAACAACATATTGATTCATCCAAGTAGTGATTAGATTCTGTGGAAACTGTAATCATCCTTCCCTTATCCTATCTTACATTTCTAATTACAACCTTTAGATTGTGGATTTCATTGCTCTCATATTATATTCTTCTCAGTAATAGAAAATGTGTATCATTAGATGATTTTTGTTTAGCTAAATTTCGGAAAATAGGAAAGACAGCTGGGAAGAACAGCCCTATCTTTGCCACTATATATCCCCCTTGAACACATTAAAAACAACAGACCAGGCACGTATTATCTGCCGCACTGACTAAATGACACGTCTATTGTAGATATAAAGGGATCATAATCCAACTATACAACAAATAAAAGCTCAAATAACATATTTCTGCAAGGCTCAAAATGACAAGGTATGTGGTAAAGAAAACCTTTAGAACAGTGCTAATATAAACACAGATATTTGTTTTACATGCAGTAATTTCATAATACATGTGGGATGTGAGTGACTCTAGGCAGAAAAAGACTTCACCATCAACAGAGATATATTGTAAAACATAAATAGTGAATTTACTTCACTGTATTATTACTATATCCAACATTACTAGAGGAGTAACAATATATCCACTTTATTTCAATAGTGAACCATCAAATATCTATTTTCCTTCATCCTGATTTACAACAGTTGTAACAGCTATCAGTACGTTAACCAATTGACACATTCACGCACTACATCTACACTACCTTTTGTAATAATTAGACTTGATTACATTCACATAGAGCATGTTAATAATTACCAACACAAAGTCAGCTTTAGGGTTATCAATACTGATAGTCTGCTACAATAATGGATTATTTTAAAATACATACATGTGCTTTATTTTCACAAAACCCTACCCATAACAGCCTTATAATATTCTCACAAGTACATGTATTGAAACAGTAAGGCAATAAAGTCATGGGCTCTCCTAATATTCTCACAAATACATGTATTGAAACAGTAAGGCAATAAAGTCATGGGCTCTCCTAATATTCTCACAAGTACATGTATTGAAACAGTAAGGCAATAAAGTCATGGACTATCCTAATATTCTCACAACTACATGTATTGAAACATCAATTTTCGTTTGCGTAACCTTGACGTAACCTGAACGAGCATTCGCATGAAAAAATTAGGCCTGAATATTCATGTTTGGTTCATTTATCAAGAAAACTTTTATGGATTTGTTATTTGAATGAGACTACCTCGGCAAATTTTTTTGCCGTGGCTAGTTGTATGAGCTTCGGCAAACACCTCGGCAATTGCTGATTGCCGAGGTGACTTGGGAGGGTTGAGAGTGTGTGTTTTATTATGTCTTATAATATCTGTCCAATAAATAA
>JARFOD010154154.1:0-12333 GCA_031763545.1 Mopalia muscosa | reverse complement strand
ACAAACGCCTTCCAACATGATAAAACAAAAGTTGTACGTTGTTGGCCAACAAAAGTTGCATCGTGTAGACGGGGCTTAAGTCAGTAGGCCTACAAATAATTTCAACTCTTTTAGTTAAAATAGTTTCACCTATATGTATAATCCACCCTAAAACTATTTCTTCTCAAGTGAATACAATTTCAGCTGGTGCTTAAATACAATCACCTCACTCATGTCTATCAATTTAAATAATACAATTTTTATTTTTCTTTGTAACCTATATTCAACAATAATAGGTTGATCTTTCATACGGAGAAAACAACTTTGTCTTACATGATGTCTACAGACATAACACATACAAATATAATGATGTTTACAAATTAATTAAATGAATAAAAAAAATATATTTTGAATAAATTAAAAGAGGAAAAAAGTGTTTGCCTCTGCCGGGATTCGAACCCGGGGCCATTGAGTTACAGGCCCAAAAATAAATATACATGCATATTAAAGGAATAAATCACAACAAAATATTATATAAATGTATGAAATCTGTAATGTAATAAATGTATTATAATGACTGTAAAAGTCCTTGAAAAAAATGACAAAATCGACCAATGTCGAAAACTATATCAGCATTAGATTTAAAATTAGTGGTACCATCCTAGCTGTTTGTTAACTGATGGGAACATATGTTGAATGCTAGAGTTAAAAAGTTCGTTAGGGGAGTATAGCAATTTCCGCAGATTTAAGGAATCGCGGATTAATTCCGTCTAAACAAATAGCCTTTGTTGTATCAATAGACTGTAAGTACTTCAAAACTTTCTTAAAAGATATGGGAAGTATATGATAATATCACCGGGAACGAGTTACTTAACGAAGTTTCCGAATTTTTCAAAGCTGGTAAATTTACACTTTAGATTTATTTAAAATAATTAATTTAAACTCGAGTAGAAATTATTTCCACTGAGATGAAAATATTTAAACTCGAGCTGAAACAAAGTAGAAATAACTTTAACTCTATAGTTAAAATATATATCTGCATAAGTTTAAATATTTTGACTCAAAAGTGGAAATTAGTTCTACTGAGATGAACATAATTTAACTCAAATGCTGGCACCATCAACCAAGACCATCAAAATCCCTCTATTACATACATTACAACCGAGTTTAAAATTGATTGATTCACCCTCAGAACAAATCATACACAACAATCTTTCCAATCTTACTTCTGTTAAATATTGGTAATGTTATTGATTTGTTAATTTGATTATGAAAACAGATTATTACGTTGCAATGCTGATATTAATCCATGGTATCAGACATTATACTATCTCAACTATTGGAATATGCAATAATAAATAAAATTGCAGTGAGAGTATCCTTAATCTGGAATTGTTACAGGTGATCTGTGTACATCTCGAAAGAAGGCAATACCTTTTTTTTTTTTGCCTATAGAGTTAATTGACTGATCGGACATAAAGTCTGTCATTGAATCCAAAGCCTTTCCCGAGCAAAGGCCCCGGTGTTATATCAATTATACTTTTTAACCTTACTAAGACCATGGAGGTATAACTATACCCGTACCCTAAGTTTATACAGTGGATCTATAACTCCATGATCAGACTAAGATCGGGAAATAAGCTGAAGCCATTGATTTGTTTTCAAACCTGTCGAGCCCCCATATGGAGCACAAATGAAAATCAAATGAACAACATCGGCTGTAGTCAAAAGACAACCAGAAAAAAAAAATTGTTTCAGGACGGTATTTCGACTCACTCGCTATACACGCGTCTTACTGCAATAAGGGGACATTACTCTGTCATGAATGTCAACCTTCAAGTTATTTTTGGGAGTACGTTTCAGAAATGTGTTTCATACTGCCGGTATATTTAATACTTTGGATATACAATATTAGATAATTGGATGTAGATCACATTAGATTTAACTCTGTGACAGGTGTAAATTACACATAGGTTGTATATCGGCTTACCACTCTTAGTTAATGACCATCAACGCATAGGGGCCTACATGTACATACGAGGGTCCGTTTAATAAATTATTGGACGTTTTTCTTTATTTTTGTCATTATAAAATAAAAGAAATCATAACATGACATTATATTTAGAATCTTGAAATCCTCTGCTTTCTAAATATATATGATGTAACTATAGTCATCCTTTGGAAATACCCGCAAAAGACACGAATAGATAACAGTCGCATTTTTTTTCTCTTGACAAGTGGGAGAGTCCTTAATAATAACCAAAGGACGAGCATATATATAGCCCCCTATATAGCTTTTTAAACTTTCCAAACTGACACTTCTGGAGAAAAAAATTCTTACTCTAACTTAGGCTTTCTTATGTTGAGAAATTGACTTCAAAGCGTAAATATTTATAACAAAAAAACAACGATCGAGGTGCTATACATCAATTCTTTAATAGCGGTTTAGGAAGTTATGTAAACAATATTTCACAATAATTAAGTAGCACCCCTTGGAGTAATAACTCTATGCTGGAAAGCTGGAACACTCATATTAGTGGAAAGAATTACAAGTTTGAATGTAAAGCGATTTGCTAGCAAATGTGTACCTAACCTCTTGGAACAAAAGGTATTCTCACTCAAAAAGAAAGCATAATTTATAACAATTTGACAGTTTAATAATGTTTAAAGGAGAGATTTAGAGGGCAAGGTTTTTGCCAGAAGAAAGAAAGTTATCGCGTACATTTCGAATGATTACCGTCAAACTTTGCACAGTGCATGCATTTGTGTTCTGTTGTGCTGTTTAAAATCTCTTCCTGTGTATGATTTGTTCAAGCAACAGCTTGTGATCAAAATGTTTATCTATCATTGGGCGACATGAAGTATAACAGTCCTTATAGCTTATTGGTGAATTGAAAAAATATCTAAATGTTGATTGGTTGACTGGGTTGTAGTGAGAGGCTGCCTCGATTTCGATATAATTTGACTTTGTTTATGTGAGTACAGGCTTCAGTAAAGTAACGATGTGGTGCAGTTTTATAGGAAGTGACGTATGACGAATATTCGGGAATGTTCGACAGTCTGCTGGAAATAGCTGCTTTGCTATATATGTTTTTGTGGAGCAACGGTCACGTCAGTTAAATATCCAGCTCTAGACAGTGTTAGGCTAACAAGTAGAAGTTGTGAAGTCGACAAGTGTAAGTTATAGCACTGTTTTAATCGTGCCTTATCTGTTTAAAGATGGGGAAAGATTACTATAAAACTCTTGGCATTGAGCGTGGGGCGAACGAGGATGCCATTAAAAAGGCGTATCGAAAAATGGCACTCAAATACCACCCTGATAAGAACAAATCACCGGGAGCTGAAGATAAGTTTAAAGAAATTGCAGAAGCTTTCGAAGTTCTGAGCGATCCTCAGAAGAAGGAAATTTTCGATAAGTATGGTGAGGAGGGTTTAAAACAAGGCGCCGGTTCTTCAGGTCCAAGTCAGTTCGGTACAAGTGGCACACATACTTACTCTTTCCAAGGGGACCCGCATGAGACTTTCCGTATGTTTTTTGGCGATGAAAACCCATTTGGGAGTTTCTTTTCCTTTGGTGGGGGTCCAGGGATGGGCAGCTCTCGGTCGTTTCACTTCGGCCCCGGGCCAGGTGGTCCAGGGCTAGGTGGACCAGGACGACACGAAGACATGGATGTAGATGACGATCCATTCGCTGGATTCAACAGATCATCTGGTTTTCATGGACCTGGATCTAGAATGGGGAACCGACCAAAGAAACAAGACAGCCCGGTTGTTAGAGATCTACAAGTGTCATTGGAAGATATTTACAGGGGATGTACCAAAAGGCTAAAAATTACAAAGAAATTGGTCAGCTCTGCAGATGGTTCTATGAGACAAGATGACAAAGTGTTAACCATTGAAGTAAAGCCAGGGTGGAAAGCAGGTACAAAGATTACATTTCCCAAAGAGGGTGACCAAAGACCGAACAGTATACCAGCAGACATTGTGTTTGTTATTAAGGATAAGCCACATCCAATATTCACAAGAGACGGCAGTGACTTAAGATATAAGGCTAGAATAACTCTAAAAGACTCTTTGTGTGGAACCACCATACAAGTTCCAACAATCGATGGAAGGAAAATACCACTAAGACTGTCTGATGTTATAAAACCGTCCAGTACTAAGCGAATACAAGGGGAAGGATTACCATTACCCAAACAGTCTACAAGGCGAGGAGATCTCATCATTGAATTTGACATTAAGTATCCAAATAATTTGTCTCCAAGTGTTAAAGAAATTTTATGTGACTGTTTACCAACATCATAGCATTTTACTAGTGTATGAATGATGTGAATAGTTGTGTGTGTTCATCTGTTAATCTCTCAGTGACCAATTTTAGCTAGTAACTAAGAAAGTGTTATTCCAAAATAACGAAAATACTAGTAATGTTACTGTTTGTGGTTGCATTAAGTTCGGGAGAACCGCCACTGGAGTACAGGACTTGGCAAATTAACATGAACTTTTGTTATAAAAAGCTGAACTAAGCTATAAAAAGCAAAGACCTGCTTTGGTATGATTTCTAATATTGTCATAAAAGCATTTAATTACTTCTCAAAAAAAATTGCTTGAGTATTAATTTCACATTATTTATTAGAAAAGTGAACGATTGTATTCATTTGATTTCCTGAAATGTAATTTTTTTTTTTTTATCCATAAGTTGCCAAACGTACATGTAATGTATGAAAGAAATTATAAATCATGTTTGAATCATATACATGTGTGTTAACTTTCTTAATGTCATCGTTATTCTTAGCTGAGATTTGCGATTAAAAGTTAATATTCAGAATGAAGTCGGAGACATTGAATGTTATAATCTTCAGTATGATAGAAACTTTGTGGATAACATTAAACAAGATGTAGAATAAGTTCACCCTTCATAAAAAGATCTTCCCCTAGATGTAGGTTTCGATCATTTACGCCTACATATTTTTTAGACAAGTTATCTTTGAAGTAGTAGTTCAGTATTGACTACATCATATTAACTGGAACAGGTAGGCTTTTACTTTCGGACCGCTAGTCTCTTAGTTTGTATCTTTAAAATGTAGTTTGGGGACCAGTAAAGAAAAACGACAACTTCATAGTACATGAGTGCGGGATAAGTGTAGCTTGGACAGTAGAAAAATGGTTTTATTAACTACTCCATTCAGGTTGACTGAACAATTTTTCTGCTGTTGATGGTAATAGCCAATGTTAACAAAATGATAAGAAAAATGGTGGTATTTTGAGGAGTTGTGTGCTCTTCAATTCAGATTGACTATCCTTGTTTAAATTTGCATACATCTTTAATTGTCTTGTGCTGATCTTGTCACCTTAAACCTTTGTTCTCGACCAGGTGTGTTGAGAGAGAGCTAAAGAGGAACGGACTAGGAAACCAATCTGTTTGTGATGTCTTTGTGCTGCCCGATCTGTTTGTGATGTCTTTGTGCTGCACGGTCCATCTTATCTGTTGGTGCCAGTGGGATTGAAGGTGGTTTCCTTCACCCATTTTGTCGGCACTTTCGTGTGAGTGCAATAACCTCAAGTACAGCATTAGCCTGTGGCTCAGTGGAAGCGAGTGCGCTTCCTGACCTGAACTGAACATGCTTGATTTTTCGTTCACAGGTTTGAGTCCGCCTTTAGACCCTCAGGTATATGAGCGAGTCACATGTTGTGGCCATAATATTAGCCAGAAATCAAGAAGAGGGTGTCTGAAATAACCACTTTTACAGAATCAAGGTGTCTCATATATTAAATTTCATTGAAATAGGCTGTCTCAAATGGCTTCTCGGGTGTCTCAAAGACAGACAGAGTGTCTTACTAGGTTTCCTCCGGGTTTTCACCGTAATAAGGCTGTATACAGTATGAAGTGGACAATCCGTCGTCCTATAAGTGAAATACCCTCAAGCAGCATGTTTCAAAACATCCTTGTCTGCTCATGAAGTTTTTCAATGGAACATTTGCCATTTATGGTGTGGAGGGTTGGGAGAGAGCTTGCTGTTGCCCTCCTGCCCTTGGAGCTTAAGGGCAACGCGAAGCTGTTCTAATCGCTATGAGGTATTGCATCAGATCAATCTTTGGTGCCAGTGTTAAGGAGGGTTGTATCCTCCACCCACTGGGCTGGCATGTCGTCAAGTGAGATAAATAGCAATAAGTACAGCGTTAAAACACAAATCAAATAAACACTTCTGTGTTTATTATGATATAAAGGAAGTACTGTGCTCTGTCCTCATTAAGTGCCAGGAATGTTAAGGGTGGTTTTCTTCCACCCTGCAAGCCATGACATGAGAAAAATAACCTTCAGTACGACATGGCTAAAATAATCAAAAGTATGACATAAAATCCAATCAAACAAACAAACTTAACTGTTATGTAAATCATAGGTTTTTTTGTTTGTTTGTGGGTTTTGTAACTTGTAAGCCTTGATGTGAAAATCCAGCTGGAATCTGATAAAGAACAGGTGCTCTATTATCTACCATTCCAGAAAGCTCTATCATATAGAACTGTGTTAACATTATGGGGATGGTAATAATGTTAACTGGCTTAACCACTTCTCTTTCATACTGAACTCCCAGTCAGTGTAAGGAAACATTCCTTCTGAATAGATGCGGCTTTGTGTTACTGTACTGGTTTACTTCAAGGCGTGCTAATTTTTATTTCTCTGTATCAGACATAGAATATTAATCACTGTACCGCTGTGATTGCTTTTAAGAATTAAAAAATTCTCGAATTTCATTTTGCCAAGTTAGCTGTAACTAAAAATAAAAAAAGGATATCAATCTTTGTATGGTGCAGAATCCTTGAAAATTACCCTCCCTTTCTGCTTTTTGGAAAATAGAAGTTAATAATTTTCTCCAGGCTATGATTTCCCAACAATTTATATTTCTCTCTCATCTGATTAAAAGCAGATTTATCTGCAAAAGCACATACATGTAGACTAACTTCGTAGTTTAAAATTGTTGTTTTAGCACATTTTCTAATATTTATACAGACACAGGACTCTTGGTCATAAGCAATATTAATTACGTTGTCATTCAATACATTTTTTTAATTAATAATTTTATGGTAACATAACTCTTTGCATCCGGCAAGCCGCTGACACCGGGGATATTTGAGCCTTTTTAGATAGAGAAAGTATTCCTAATGAAGAAAATATATACTTTTCTATACCTATTACTATTTTTAAAAGTTATGGCCATATTACTTTACAAAAGTATTTTTTCTTACATTTCCTACAAGGATATTCCATCTTATTAGATCCACATGTGAAAAACATATTCCAGAGGTGAAGAGTTAGAGAACCATATTTTTATCAGGTTTTTCTATTGATCAAAGCTTATGGGATTTGATTTTTTTTTTTTTTTAGCTGAGAGTAGTAGGTTCCAAGTGTTCCCTGGACAATTGATGGTATACCTACAGCACCAAACACAATTTTATGAATGTCTAAAGAGACAGCTGTATTAAACTGATTATTTTTGATGACAGAATAGGTCTGGACAGTTCCTGAATGTTCTGTCTAGATCTATAGATAACAGATAACAGATAATTAATCATTACAGACTACTCATTCGTATTTATTTACAGGTAATTTGTGCACGAAACTAAAATAGGAAATCCCACACTTTATTCTTAATAAAAGAAACCACATCTATAAATAGAAAATTTATTTATTTTTAAGTTTGTAATAACATGAGATAAAGAACTTCTTACACTCCCTCGGGATATTTATGTTATCAACATTCTTTGTTCATGAATGATGTTACTAAAATGGAGAAGTGGACTAAGTGGTAAAACAGCTATATGTAATAGGATAATTTTTTAATCCTTTTATGTGAACTTGGATTACTTCAGATTTATCAGATGTTTCTAGACTTATAGTCCAAAACCTAAAAAAAACCATGTGATATTTTTTATCTTTTACCCGGTTTAAATTTACAATGATTGGTGTAATAACTCCATGTACATGCTAATTGCACTTATAAATATGCCAGTGTTATACCTGAACAGTATATAGTGTGACTAACTGGGTGTTTCTTCGGTGAGACTGTTAAGAGTGTGCCTGTAACCAGAGGGTTTCTAAATCTGTAACGGGTAACCCGATTAATAACAAATTCAGTTATTAAACATTTTAATATTGAAAGAATTCAAAAAATATTTTTGCTTGCATAAAGCAGATCTTTATAGGATATTCACCTGTCACTACTTTAAAAATTCCCTCTTATTTCGATTTAGTCAGTGAGTTAACACTATTGGGGAAACCTGAAACTCTACGTTACAGCAATGAGGTGTGCCTATCAGCCAATGAAGCGAACTGAGAAATGGTACCTGCAGTGTATGTAGTTATGGGGTATCAGAGATATACCACTACATCACCCTAGTAACAGTGTTTTGGACAACCTGTTTACTGTAAATTTTGGGGAGTGTTGCTTAGTTACTGTGGGGTGTAGATACCCTTATAATGTGTCTTCTACTGTACCAGTTCAAAACTTTACCTGCAAGTCTCAAAATCCATGGGGATTGGTTTAAAATTCCTTGCTCTCCTTGGTTTCATTCATATACTAAGTGGTGGTATACTCAAACAGTATACAGCCTCACCATAACACATACTTAACATATTATGGGCTTGCTCTTTAGGGAAATTAATGTTACTTCTGTACTTAGTAAAAAAATGCTAGTATACAAACCTCACTGAGGCAAGAGGAAACATATATTTCACAATTATTTCCATAATTTCAGTTGATGAGTCGTTCTAAATCCAGAAACCTCATGAGTAAGTGGAAAAGTTGTTTTAAGCTCTCGTCCATATAACCTTGATAAAAATGAACATTTAGGCCGCTCAATGGGAGGAGGAAATGACCCTTAAGTGTTGTAGGGTTTTACACTGTACTTAAGGTTATTTCACTCAAATTATATTGCACCAGCCCTTGTTTATTCTTGACATGAAGCGGATGGACTGCATACCACAGACATGTATAAAGTAGACATTTCTCTTTTCGTAGTGTTTTGACCAAAAAATTGCCCCGGAGGATATTAATCATCATACAAACCAGGGCTTAGGCAGAGAGATCTCCACCCATTCTTTGGACACTCTGAATTGAACTATTGCCTCACTTCAAGAAAATTTAACAATCATGGGGATAAGGAAACTGTAAAAATTGGACACCCAGTTGCTTAAAAAAGGGAATAAAAATGACCATACTTTTGATTTCTGGCTGTGCTTCAGGGTACATGTACATCACTTATATGACGGCAGTGTACTCCAACAATTATTGACAAGTCACAACCAAGATGTATTGTTTGTTTGATTGGGGTTTTACCTGGTACCCAAGCATATTTCACTTACAGGATGACAGATTGTCCACTTTACGCTGCTCCTTGCCTAATTACGGCGGAAAACGAAGAGGAAACCTTGTAAAAACCAACCCCACGCTTGCCAGAGCCACATCTTGTGGCTCACTCATATACCTGATGGTTAAAAGACGGACTCAAAGTAGGATTAGTAAGCACACATAGTTCCACTTAGCCATGACAGCAGGCCCAACCAAGATGTAAAGGGTTTCCATAATGTTGGAAAGTTAAGTAAAGATAGCATTGCTACTCTTCAAACAAACTGCCCTTAGACAGAGGACAAATGGAATAATGTGATTGATAATCGCCTTTATAAATGCACCCTCTGGCTAAGGGTAGGTTGTTTGAAGAGTAACACTACTGTCTTTACTTAGCACTGGAGGAAAATTAAATTTCCAACATTATTGAAATGCTTCACATCTTGTTTGTGCTAGTGTCAATTATTGTTGGAATACACTGCCGTCATAAAAGTGAAATACCCTTAAGCACGGGGTAAAACACCAATTACTCAATCAACCTAAATAAATGTACATTACATGTCACAAATACATAGAGTCTGTTACTTGTCCCAAAAATGATGTATCCATGAGGATGAACTGATACTGTGGTTTCTCAGGAATGTACTTTGATCCTTTTTTCGAGACATTTTTTTCAACAATTAACTCAGTTTTCGTTCCAAACATAGCTCATGTGAAAGAAAGTGGTATCTAGTATAGCAGAAGCCTACCCATTAATGTAAATTAGTTTGAAAGTATTGCAGACAGAGTTCCTCCTGTCCACCTTAAGTATAAGAAGAAGTATATTAAACAGAAGTATGTAACTACCATATAGTAATGTCCATGATATTGTAGACCAGCAAGAAATTGTGATGTCACATTTCAGATATGTGTCTTTGCTTGTGAGGAACTCTGGGTAATTTCATCCTTGATCAGCCACTGCATATAGCAATTGTTTTCATTTGGACGACTGGCTTCAAATTTGTCAATTTAATTGCTGTTTGTGGTCTATTTAATGGGCACATATTGCCCTAGGTACATGTGTTTCGTTTAGTTAGAAATATTATGATCAAGGAATGCCAAAACTTTCCCATAATGCATCATTTTTAAATTTGTGTTTCTTTTAATTTGTGTGTGCTACATCACATGATACGTTATAACAGGGGCTCAGTCCCCAAAGCTGGTTAGCTTATCTTTTGGCAGTTGCATATATCCAGTTAATAGACTTCTGGTATAAGCAATAAGAATATAAGAATGTAAGTATATCTGACTGATATGATGTTTACCATCGATAAACACTGTCCCAAACATTTGAATGAGATTATCAGAGTAAGAAAACAGACAATGAATATTTTAGAAATGAATAATCAAATGTCTCAAAGTGGCAAATCATTGTGTTCCTTTTTGAAACATGCAGTATTTGTATAATTTTATTCCTGAGTATATCATCAACAGCTACCGTTCATGAAAAGAATTGTGTGTAGTGGTAACGAACATAGACATACACACTTGTTATGTGTGCGCTGACTGTTAAATGACAAATCGTTTTTTGTCATTATTGGGTGATCATTTTATTTTTTTACCAAAGGTTTTTTTTTTTACAAGATACTTCTTAAAACTGTTATAGAATTGGTGTGTGTGGTTTACCGGAGAAAACAAAAGGTCATAAAATATATATAGTAAATGTGTATAATAAAAAATAAAAAAAAACTGCAACACAAAATTCAGAAACCATCTATTTGTATTGATTATAAGTCTTTTGAATTAATACAGGTAGGCATAGATACTAGATGTCATGATCCATCATAACACTGTCATTAAGTTACTGTCCATAAAGTATTGTGTTATTTTGGAAATTACTTCCGAAGCCATTGAAGACATCATTGGAAAAACTGATTCTTTGTGAAGAAAGTGCTTGCTGGTTACTCATGAACTGGTGCCACAAAATTAACATCACTTGAACATAGTAGTGCTTTATGGGGCCGTTACACAAATTTGCGGACAGTTTATGGGCGTCACTACACACTGATGTCGGTAGTTTATAGGAATCAGTAGTTTTCGCTAGTTTTATAGGATCAAAGGTGCCAGGCTTTGTTGGTAGATTACAGGTTTGTTGGTACTTTATTAGTTCCAAATCACCAATTATCTCGGTAATTTACAGGTTCACAGATGCAAGTTACTGCATTAAGTGACAGCACTTTAACCAATACATCTGATTGAGAATGCTTCATAAACCTGCACGTAATTCAACTCATATGGAGAATTAAGCGCACTCAATACCATGACCGGAGTTCTAAACTGATCAATCCACAGAGTTAACTGATCAGAATTTTTTTAAGGAAGCCATAAATAACATCAAGATGGAGAAATATCACACAGTTTGTCTCTGCTCTTCATGTGACCTGTGATGAAAGGTGAAGGTCACTGCTGCTTCCCAGGCACCCTTTAACATACGATCCTCGACAGTCCGTTTATCCACGGCATGGTGCCACTGAGACAGATTAGAGTTACAATCAGAGCCCTCTGGTGGAGGCCGTGCCTGGATATTGTTTACACAGCGACGACACTTTAACCTAAAACAATAAACAACCCACCAGTCAGTATACAGATTGATGAGGAAGATTAACAATGTTTTAAATACACACCTTTACATGCTTATTTCTTCGTTCAGAACTTTCATATCTATTGGTTACATTGTATCGAATGTGAACGTTTGTAAATCCTGGTCAATGATTAGCTTGTTGAAGTGAGACCCCTATTGTTCTAGTTTTTTTGATTGGGTTTATACGGGAGATAGACCAATAAACATAGGGGGTGATCTGTAGACGTGAGGCATGACAAAATACAAGACAAACAATACGAAGTGTGCAAATGTACAGTACTAGATGCCAATAGAGATTAGCTTTGTGTTGCCATTTTTTTTGAGCATTAGATTGTTTGTTTGTTTGTTTGATTGGTGTTTAACGTGGTACTCAAGGGTATTTCACTTATATGA
>JARFOD010154132.1:0-12335 GCA_031763545.1 Mopalia muscosa | reverse complement strand
TATGAGTGTGGAGTACATACATAGTGGAGATCCATCCATCTGATACAGTGTGGGGTGGATACATAGGGGAGATCCATACTCTGTGAGGGCCCCCGTGAGGGAGCGGGAGGGCCATGGCCCTGCAGAATACTCCCTCGGCTTCCTCTGTCGATCGTAAGAGGCGAGGAACGAGGTTGCTTTCTGGTGCCCTGGTGTTCCCAGAGCTAAAGGGTAATGGGAAGCAGATCTGTTTGTGAAGTTCTGTATTTTTGTCCGTCGTCATATAAGTGAAATATCCTAGAGTACGACGTTAAACACCAATCAAACAAACAAACAAACAAACAGTGGTAGCAAGTGCGCTTCCTAAACTGAATCTTAGATTTACCGTTCACGGGATCGAGTTAGCCTGTCGACCATCAGGTATATGAGCGAGTCACATAATGTGGCTCCGGCAATTGCGGTGGTGGTTTTTACGAGGTTTCCTCCCAGTTTTCCATCGTATTAAGGCTGTGTACAGTGTGAAGTGGACTTTTTTTTTTATGGGTTTTTTTTTTTCTCAGAGAGCTTTCAATGCTGCTGCAGTTATTCGACAAATGAGGAAACTTGCCATGAACAAAGACGACCACTCGTCACATGCAGGCTCCGCTACAACAACAACAACAACGACAACATCATAAAGAGGACACACATTTACAGAGGTGGAAACAGGAAGCAAGAGGGGATTGTAGTGATGTGACAGTGACTGTAGCCGCCTGGTCAATACGCGCTGGAATGGCAATATGAAAGATCCGAATGGAAATGACTACAATTTTTTTGTTAAGTTCTTCAAGGTCGTGTTTTGAAGGTTTGAAGTTTAGTAAATTTAACAGCACTGTTTTTGTAACAAATGGTAACCAGGCTAGGTAATGCACTCTTTTTCTATTAAAGGTGACAAATGGCGAGTTACCATAGCAACTTGCATCTTTGTGATATTTCAACTGTTAGATAATGGTGACACTCACCCATTTTTAAACACTCCTTCACATATTGTGGCCATCCCGCAGTTTAATGTAGTAAGGTAATTTTCCATTTTTCACTGTTTTTTTAAAAATCATATCCAAATTTAAACTACAAAATTGTGCAGATTTAAAGTTCTGTTCATCGTTTATCAAGTTCCCTAAATTTTCAGATGACTTTGTTTTTTGCAAATATGTATCTTAATGAGTCTGAATGATTTTCATGAATGTCACATTTATGTTGGAGATTAGAGCTGTTATAATTCTAGTTTTAAATAACATAACTTGAAGTATAGTTTATGGAATTAATACCAACCCTCAACCATCACTGAATATACCAGATTCCTGAGTATATCGACCAATGAGAATTCCAGAAACCTGAACATAATGGCCAATGAATATGCCAGAAAACAGATTATGGCAAAAACTTAGTATTTTGACTACTGAGATACCAGAGACTTTAGACTATAACTCCAGAAGTTTAAGTTAACGATAAAGACAGTCTGGTACTTCAGAAAATGGTTTATAGTCACCAAGTAGATGATTTTTTTCTTAAAAACATTAAATTTATACGTTGTTGAAATTGGTGCTATCCTCTCACCATATTTTGGTATTATTTACTTTATCAGAATAAAAGTTAAATTTCGCCAAAGAACATTTTTGAATATTTAGGGAACTTGACACGTCTTATCCATGACATTCCTGTGTTGTTGTGCACAAAACTTTTTTATATAGGTAATTTTCATACTTATATATTTCATGCAAAGTTTCGAAAACTATTTCATACTAGTTCAAATAGAGGGCTTTTTTGCCACTTTAGATTTATATATATATTCGAAATCACTTGCAATAAATGTTTTCTTAATATTAATTATAAAGCACGTTTCAAATTTCTTTATAATTGTTGTATAAAATTGATCAGATTTGTTGATATTGTTATGAAATTGTTGATCATATTTCTAAATTTACCCTCCGCATACAAAATATATTTGTATACCTTCTGTATATTTGTAATGTATCAAAACAAGTTAGCTTATTTCGTATATTTTTTAGGGGTGTTGCTTTAATTTTGTTTTGATTTGATTATACTTATAGTACCTTTTGCATAACTTTCAGGGTTTAGTTTTTGTAAAGATGAAATAGTCTGCGTATAATTCAACTGAAATGCTTTATTCTTTTAACGCAAGAAAAAACTTTTTTTATACTCATCAGAAAATTACTCTTAAATTTCTGCACCCAAAATTACAAGTGTCCACCTATCTATATGAAACACCATCGTCACGGAAGTGTATTACCCTTGAGCCAGTCACTTAAACCCAATAAAGTAATACAATTGGTTTTGGATGATGGCTGAGCTACACGTATGTTCCCTTCTGACTAAGCAAAGCTGTCTTTACCTGGTACTGGAGGAAGATTTAACTTTTGACAAAACAAAATACTTCTCATTTTATGGTTGTGCTAGCATCCATAACTTTGGACTACACTTGGAACCCTTAGTATAATTAGGAACATTTCCATTGAATGGGGAGATTGCACCCTCGTTTTTACGAGGTTTTGTTCTGCTTTCTCCTTGGTTTTTCACCAATAAGCTCATTGCAAAATTGACATGTGCACTTTTGGGGCCAAATAAGGACCAATATATTTTGAATTCTTTGACAAAGTTTTGAAATTCTTATTTTTCTCATGCATACATTTAATAACACAAATGAGGGTAATTGATAATAATTGATTAAGCACGATAAATAAAAAATAATCAACCAAGTCATTTTTGTATTTTCTTTTTTTTATTGATTTAAATTTCTTTTGATACCATTCATATGTGACTATCAAGTTTGGGAGTTTATTATTTTATCATTGAACTGTCTTTGGTCGCACTAAATAGAATGGCAGAATTTGCGAGAGTTGAAAAAAGCGTTGAAAAATTCTTATTCATGGAATTAAATGTTTCATGAACACAGAGCCTTGCATTCAGGGTTAAGTCAAGAGTTGACCAACGTTATGTAAGGGAAATACCCTGATGAACATTGATCAATCATTCAATCAACTATTTTCCTGTTTAGATTGATTAACACAGCATTGAAATGAATAAACCCATGTCTAATCTTTAAATATGTTGAGGCCGGCTGCCGTGGCTCAGTGGTAGCGAGTGCGCTTCCTGAACTGAACATGCTTCGATTTACCGTTCACGGATTCAAGTCCGCCTTTCGACCATCAGGCATATGAGCAAGTCACATGTTGTGGCTCTGGCAATCGCGGGGGTGGTTTTGACGAGGTTTCTCTCAGTTTTCCACCGTAATAAGGCTGTGTGAACTGGACAATCCGTTGTCATATAAGTGAAATATCCTTGAGTACACGTTAAACACCAATCAAACAAACAAATTAAATATGTTGAAGTTTTGTGAAATTGACTTGCAAAAGAAGATCAGGAGAGGTGACCTCAGTCAAAAAGCTATATGTCATAACCTCATTTGGGTTTCAAATAACTGGTAGGGAATCTTGATAAAGTTGCAGGGTATTTCATGAGTGGATATTAAATAGCTTTCCCTGATGTCAATGACAATCCTCCGGGCTAATGTTGCAGGAGAAATAAACAGATGCTATCATTTAAAAGTGTATACATATATTCACATTTGTTTTGCTGTCATCGCTACGGTAACAAAGCCCATGTGACCGCTTTATGGCACAATTAAACCTATCAGATATGAAGTTGTTAAATCTGAAATATTTAAACATTTATAATAGTAAAAGCCTTTATACAGGGTTTGATTGCATATGTAATATTTTAACATTAAATACTCTATTAAAAACAAATTTATATACCCCTGTCTAAGCAATGGCATAATTGAACATAAAAGATTATACTTAATTAAGATCTTTTGCTTTCTTAATCATAAATTAAATACAATTTTGAGAGTTTAATTGTGATGTTTTCACTCGTGAGTTATGTATTGAACAAGAACACTGCAACTCTGGGAGTATGAATTAACATCTTTCACAAATTATTAGATTTTTGAGATCTGTTTTTTTTTTCCCCCTTGTAGTTGCACTATGCTAAATTGCCTATAATTTCATCTCTAAAATTATAACTTTTCAAGCAATTTTAATGACTTGGAGAGTATGTATGAGAGATAGAAGTCTCTGAACTAAACTAAAATGAGTTTTTCTTAAATTCTTGAATTTTTTTACTTACAAAAAGTCACTCATCGCCTCTAAGATACATCTTATTTTGCACTTCTTTTATGTGCTGGCCTGTGTCATACGTCGCCCCAAATATTGGCGGAAATTAATGTGCGATGGCATAGCATATAAGAGTTGTCTTGGTCTCGGTGACTATAAAAACTCCTGCGAGATTCTATTGGAGTAAGGTATGATGACTAAAGATATAGTCCGGTTGACCAGATTTTATAGTATGTATTCAATATACCAGGATGAATGGCAACCCACGTTCTCTCACTCTTGTACAAAATATTCAATACTCGATCAATTTCAATAGCAGTGTGGGGGGTTGGGTAGGAATTTGTTCATAGGGATGTCGAAAATTTCTCTCACAGCATACGGCATTAAACCCCAAACAAATCATATACTGACATTAATCTTTTTAAACTAGCGTTCTCAGGGTAAGAAGATTTACTCCATGTTTCGTATTCTTTTCATACAGCTTTATATTGTTGTATTAGTCCCATGTGCCGAAAATTGAGCAGATATCCATGCATGTTTAACACTTTTTATATATGTAAGTTTGCTTTTTAAAATTTGTTTTCTTTTCCTATGTATATATTTGCAGTTTTTACAAATATTTATCGTTTATTAAAAGGCATAGTTTTTCTATGTCTAACTTTATTTTATTATGTTACATTATTTTGTGTGAATTAACCTTTATTTAATCATATTTCTGTTTTCTTCTATTTAACAAAAGATATTTTTTTCTATACAAAGGCATAAAAAATATTTGTTTGCGTCTTTGATTGGTTTTCTCTCTCCATGTTATTAATATAATAAAAGTGTGAAAAAAAAAAAAGCTGAAGAAAGGTTGTAGTGAAACCATCTATTTCTGACCGTTTTCGAAAATGCATTTCTATATACTATTCTCACTGTACATATTGCTATAAGATCTTTGTATTGCATCATTAGGTTTTACTGTATGTTTCAAGTTTATTAGCCCCATTGAGTGACTCTGGCTTTTTGTTTTTAAAATGTATGCCATCAAAAAAAATCAATATCCGAGATGTCACTTTCTGTTAGGCTTCTCTGTGATCCAAGTACAAACATGGATTTCTAGCTCTGGCCCAGTAGATCAACCTTATTCTAGTCTTAAATCTGAACCAAACACTAAACCTAAGTCTGACCTTATCCAAAATGTTCAGCCAAATATAAGCCTAAGTATGACCCTATCCGAAATCCTCAACCAAACACAAACCAAAGTCTGGCCCTATCCAAAATCCTCAACCAAACACAAACCTAAGCCTGGCCCTGTCCTAAATCCTTAACCAAACGCTAGACCTAAGTCTGACCCTATCCTCAATCCTCAACCAAACACAAACCTAAGCCTGGCCCTATCCTAAATCCTTAACCAAACGCTAGACCTAAGTCTGACCCTATCCAAAATTATAAACTAAACACTAAACCTATGTCTGACCCTATCCAAAATCCTTAACCAAACGCTAAACCTGTCTGACCCTATCCAAAATCCTTAACCAAACGCTAGACCTAAGTCTGACCCTTTCCAAAATTTTAAACCAAACGCTAAACCTATGTCTGACTAAAAAAATTGGCCTAAATCTGACCCTTTCCTAAACCTAAGTCTGACCCTATCCACAATCTTAAACCAAACTCTAGGCCTAAGTCTGATGCTTTCCAAAATCTTACACTAAAAAAAGGCATGTTCATGTATTAAAGGCGAAAGCAGGAATTTATATGAGATTTGCATTATATAACACCTAAAAAAATTGTAAGTGGGTAATTTGTCATCCCACAAGTGAAATATCTTTGAGTGTGATATTTAACTCCAAACAAACGGTGAAATTGCCGACATTTTTTTCGGGTGTAGAAGCTGACGAAAATGTCTGATAAACAGTTGTTAAATTTAGAAAAGTTTGAGTTTCATAGGATATCAACTTCTTTATTTCTGGCTCACAATACCCGTAAGCACGGCGTAAAACCCCAATCAATCAATCAAATTTATAGTATTGTGCTTTCATAGGCATAAAATCAGTCTAGGTCCCACCCAGTCATTTGACCCATGATGACCCTTTTGGGGGTTGGTTAACAAAGGGGTTGTTCGAATCCAGATTATTTCTCTTCAAAATTTTAGTCAGATAAAATAAGTAAATTTTACGAATTCAAGTAACTTCATGCAGAACAATCTTTTCAAATACGCTGTACATACAACTGCTGTCTTATGGGTAGAGTACAGGTTTGTCAAAGTATTTCTGCAGGGTTCTATTTCAAGGACAAGAATTATTTCAACCTTGAGTGGAAGATTTGTCGAAATTATATAACAATTCTGAGTATTATGTCTAAGATGTTTTGCTCTAAGGTTATTTAGTACACCTATGCCAAAAAGATTTTGAAATATTATAATAATTGATAGGCCTACATGTATTAAATCATTTTACTAAGACAGACTAGCCTACAATGAAGGCAATTTATTTGTAAAATTACTTTTTGGGGGGTACTTTTACCACTATGTGCAATTTCTTCTTTAATAAATTTGTTTCAGAGTATTTTCTGTTGCCTTTCCTGTTAGTTTTGCTTTCATGGATTCAGAATTTAACTGTTTTTTGTGTAGAATTTTCCTTGGGGTATTTGTGTATTCAGCATAAATTAGGTGTACAAACTGCACAAGGTAGCAGGTACTACAATCTTTTATTGAGATGTCAAAAATAATTAAAAAACCTAACATATAAATGGATATATATTTTGATAAACTTACTAGCTGCGTATGTATTGCTAAAAGCACTTAATATAAAACTGGGTATTTTGGGTGGAGGTGGTGGACGTTCTGCTGCTGCTGTAAAGAGTGAAATGATGCTAGACTTTTGACAACAATCTTTCAGAGTGAGATTATTTTTGATGCTTATACTTGTTATTTTTTGGTTTTATTTTGACCGATGCATTGTCGAACTTAACTGGGAAATTTCTATCTTATGTACTAAACTCCTCCAAGGTAAAACTCCAAGGTAAAACAAATATCCAAATATTGCCCTCTGTCTTAATCAATGAATTCTCATTAGTCCAGGAGGAAATTTAAGAGGAAAATTAACTTTCCAACATTATGGAAACTCTTCACATCTTTGTTGTGCTAGTGTCAATTATTCTTGGAATACACCGCCGCATATAAGTGAAATGCCCTTAATCATGACCTAAAAGACCAATCAATCAATCATTAGTCCAGCGCATTTGTCCATACTTCTACTTCTTGATGGAGGGATAGTGTTTCAATGGTAACCTACAACCATATTTTGTGATGGTCTCCGTGACATCTTAAGGGACTTCCTTCATACATTGGGCTGGCACATGCACTGAAATAATCCGACAGACTTCACCAATTCACAAAGGTTCAAAGATAAATTCCTGTCATTCCCAAAAGTATAAAATATATCAACGCTCCACATATCAATAAGAGTACGACGTTAAACTCCAATCAAACAAACCACATATCAATAAAGGGGTACAGGTTAGAAATTACGCCAATGGTTTTCTAAATGTTTCCAAAATTTGTTCCATAAATGGTAATAATTTGTAGCACATTAAACACAGCAGGGTGTTGTACAATGTTTATATGTATTTTAAATTTTGTGAGATTGTACATTGTGTTAAATAACCTATTTTAATTCTATTTCTTAATGTATATGTGAGGTCTAATAAAGACAAAAGACTTTCAGGACTGTGTACTGTTCTTTTTATCAAATTGTGACGCGAGTGGTTGGGCAGAGCTTGATGTTGCCCCCCGGCTCTAAGAGCTGATAAGGCAACACAAATCAGATCGGTGTGTGGGGTTATCAAATAAAAATGACAATTCATTTATGGCGGAGGGGTGAGAGGGAGCTTCCTGTTGACCTGGTGCTCCTAAAGTTTAGGGTAACAGGAAGCCGATCTGTCAAAGGTTTTTGTGTTACATCTTGTGATTGTCCTTGTTTGTTGCCAGTTGTGTGGACTGCCACGCCTTATGGGAGTGCATTATGGGAGTTAAAAAGATTTGTTTGATTGGTGTTTATTTATGGACCATAAGTTTGTAACAGTCAAAAAATAATAAAAAAACAAATAAGTCTGATGTTTTCATGGAGCCGGACTCAAAGAGGTGTGGCAAGTCACACGGGTGGTGCTTACAAGGTTTCCTTTCGGTTTTCCACTGTTATTCAGTATGAAGTGGACAATCTGATGTGATATAAGTGAAATACCCTAGAGTACAACGTTAAACCCCCAAACAAAGATACGTAAATGAAGTAGGTCAACCGAATAGATTGGCTTCATAGACATTTTCAAAAAGAGCTGGTTGTTGATTGGTACAAATATAGCTAAGCGCCCCCAGAGAGTCGTAGAGAAGTGAAACTGTGGATGCTCGGCATTACAAACTTTCAAAGATAATGCCTCGAGTTGGTCAGATTTTCTGTTTCTGATGAAAACAAGCATTTTATCTGTACTCTCGAGAGCTCTCGTCATCATTCATTACGGTAATGAATGACGACAAGAGCTCTTACTGTAATCCTACTTTAGCTGTTTGTCCACAAAGTCATGAATAGAAAACCAGCTTCTAAGTTCAAAATTTTGTGTGTGAAAAGATAAAGCTGGTTTACACATTGGTTGAGATGAACTACATAAATAATTGAAAAAATGACAACCAAGTCCTAAACATTTCGACAATCAAGCTTTCAGAAAACGTTTATTCCAATAAATGATAGATTTTCTTAAGTCAGTATTCATTTCTGCGCCAATGAAAATACGTTCCCATCTTGTGAAAAGCACACTATACAGGGAAGCATTTGTGTTGAAGTAGAGATAATAAAGGGGTACCTTGTCAATGCCATGTACCTTTTTTTTTACATTTCAAATAATTTAATGTCCACAATAGATGATGAAACTAAAAACCTATTCACATCTTCTGAGAAACTGTCCTGTGAAAACTATGTGTTTAAGGAAACAAAGTTTATTTTATCAACAAGACCATTTAAATTATTCATTGCGATATATTCACAGGACATCCAATGAAAACCAATACCAGCGGACTGATTCAGAAACAGGAAACCTCTAAAAACCACCCCAGCAACTGTCAGTGCCATATCTCAAGGGACTCGTTTACATAAGGTTAGCCTGTAAATGGTACTTAGAAGTAGGATCAGTAGGCAGATATGCTTACCGCTGAATCCCGGCCACCTGATTGATTGATTGGGGTTTTACGCCGAGCTTAAGGGTATTTCACTTATAGGATGGCAGTGTATTCCAACAATAATGACACTAGCCCAACAAAGATGTGAAGCATTTCAATAATATTGGCTCCAGTGCTCCAGTAAAGAAAGCATTGCTACTCTTAAAAAAAACCCTGACCCTTTGACAGAGGGCAGGCAGCTAGATGCACCTGAAAACAATTCTGTTAGACAAAACTATTAAACAATAGATTTCATTTTGTCCTTCAGGGTTTAGCTCTTAGATTGTAGAATTCAAGACATATATATTAACTTGGTTTATTTAAACCATACATTTATAAATCCTAGTTTGGATTGATAGGTGTTATATGCAAATCGAAAGGTACTTCACTTGAATGTAATGTATTCCAAAAACGATGGACTAGCACAACCTTATAATGTAAAGCGCTTTGATAAAGTTGGACAGTTAATCTTCTTCCAGTGTTAAGTAAAGTCTGCATGTCAACAATCCAAACAAACTGCCCTTAGCTATAGGGCCCGCGGCCGTGGCTCAGTGGTAGCATGTGCGCTTCCTGAACTACACATGCGATGATTTACCATTCACCAGTTTGAGCCCGCCTTTCGACCATCAGGTATATGAGCGAGTCACATGTTGTGGCTCCGGCAATTGCGGGGTGGTTTTTATGAGGTTTCCTCTCGGTTTTCCACTGTAATAAGGGTGTGTACAGTGTGAAGTGGACAATCCGTCGTCATAAAGTTAAATTCCCTTGAGTAAATGTTAAACACCAATCAAACAAACTTAGCTATAGGGCACTGCTAGCTTAAATCTTTCATACATCTTTTATCAGAAAACAACACACTGACAAATCCAGATTACATATTACAGAGAATTCATTGGACAAAGCTGCAACAATATGTTTGAAATGATGCCGTGTTACAATGTCCCAGAGAAGCAAACACTGCAGAGTTCCATATAAAATGTTGTTATTTACCAAATGTTGCAGTTGTCACCATTGTACAGAAGCTAACATTGCAGACTTCCAAACGTTTGTATGAACCAAAGGTTGCAGTGCACCAGAGAAAAAAACATTGCAGATACCCAAAAGTTTAGAGCATCAAATGGTGCTGTGTAGCAATGTCCATAGTTCTAACGTTGACAAATTCAAATAATGTAGCGTACAAAATGTAGCAAATGCTATCAAAGTTACTGGAGTAGATGGGGAGCGAAGTGAATCGTCAGCGGATTTTCACGATCATCACCATAAAAGAAATCCACCCAACCGTAAATATATTCTTCTCGGCTCAGTTTACCATCATGGTTTTTATCGAGAGAATCAAACACTTTACCAACAAGGTTTTTATCGGAGAAACCGAAACAGTAAAGCCCAACAACCATCTCATCTCTGGAAATGTAACCGTCTTGGTTTTCGTCGAAAACATCGAAAAATACACTCACCATCCGTTCCATACTATCAATAGCTAGTTGCTTATTTTTCTGTATCAGCTGCTCAAAGGCTTGGATGTATGCATCCTCAGTGGAGCACATGCCTGCCTTGATTCCCTCTCCCATAGCCCTGACCAACTCCAGGCCTTCACTACTTCCACATTTATCTTCGTGTTCTGTTAGCACCAAGTCCCATCCATTGACCAGCCAGTCATATACAACCTTCTTCCGATTGTCATCCAATTTGTGTTGCTGGACGAAACGTGAAGCTATTTCAGCGTAGTCATCTTTGCACATTTTACCATCTTTGCGGACATTCAGCATCCGGTACCAAACTCTCAGCTTCTCCCCGACCAGTGGACTGAAGCGAAGTTTTTGGGGATCCATAGAGCGAGGAACTTTTTCTTCAGCAGACATTTTAGAGGAGTATGTTTACAACACTTTGCTGAGGATTCTTGACACGAACAGCTAGCAACTTGTTACACCTTTGAAGCTTGTTGTACAAGTCTTGTATTTATGGAAGGTTTATCAGACACTTCCAGAAGAGCTTTACCGTTCCGCGACATCCATTGGTCGGCAAAAATATGTCATACGTTGTGGGACATTTTATTGACAGATTTAAGATCCGCTATAAAAGGCATTATACTGTAGACCACAGGAATCATAATGGTGAGATTAAGCTTAAGGCATACATTGGCAACCTGTATCAAGTATTTAATCTAATTCATCTAATTGCCATTCTTATTTAATTAAAACAACACCCTATTAATCAGAAATTAGGTCTCCCAGCCTGAGCTGCTGATGACACTTAAAGCAACTGGTATGTCAATCCTTTGACTTACTAGAAGAGATCAACTGAAGTAAACCAATAGAGCTGAAAGCTAGACAAAACTGTTAACCCCAGCGAATGATTTATTTGTTTGTTTGATTGGGGTTTAACATTGTACTAAAGGGAATTTCCCTTATATGACAACGGATTGTCCACTTCACACTGTTCCTCGTCTATTAACAGTGTAAAACTGATAGGAAACCACCCCTGTGATTGCCGGAGCCACGTCGTGCGACTCACTCAGAATACTGATGGTTAACAGATGGACTGGAGCCAGTAAATAGTTAGTTTTTTTTCTTGTTTGATTTGGGTTTAACGTCGTACCCAAGGGTATTTCACTTATACGACGACGCATTGTCCACTTCTCGCTGTTCCTTACTAATGCTACTTCGGTGGAAAAACGAAAAAGAAACCTAGTAAAAAACACTCCTGTGATTGACGGAGCGACATCGTGCTACTCCCTCATATTCCTGATGGTTGACTGACAGACTCAATTCTGCCCGCACATTTAATTATCAGGAAATAGACCAAAAAAACAACAAGTTATCACGAAGGCCACCCCCATTATGATTTGAATTCGCCAGTTTACACGCATTCTGTGGCCGGCGTTTTTCTTATTCCACTCAATAAAAGACCTTTTCAAGTTATATAGAGAGCATATTCAACTGACTACATCACTTGTATTTAGAAGTTATTGACAGTCAGGGATCAATATGTGCACTATT
>JARFOD010154121.1:0-12335 GCA_031763545.1 Mopalia muscosa | reverse complement strand
ATATGTTCTAACTAAGAAAGTGTTATTCCAAAATAACGAAAATACTGTTAATCTTCACTTTCTAAAAGACACAAAAGTTATTCACAACATTGGTTAGTGTCTATAATGTAGGCCTACTTGTATAAAAGATGTGAGTAGTTGTGGTGTATAGTGAGTATAAGGTATGGCTGTCTGCACATGTATTGTAACTAATGTAGATCTAATGTCATGCTAAATTACAGCACCTGAATAAGACTTCAATAAAAAGGTCAGCGGAAAGGCCGCATATTCTAACTTTTTAAAATAGTCACTCAGGGCATTTTTCAAAGATTTGGGTTAGTCTCTTCAGGTGTTTGCGAGCAGAATTTGATAATCATGGGGGTATGAATATATAGATGAAGGTATATTTGAATTTCCAGTTGAATAGAAGAGAAGTAAAGTGTTGTAGTGAATTGAACTGTATGACTTGTCCCCAGTACTAAACCACCCAATAAGTAGCTATAGGAGAATAGTAAAGGGTTCAGTCTATTGAAAAAGGTCTGTATGCCGGCAGATTATATAAATAACTGAACAATTTTGGAAAATAAATCAACCATAGGTATAAATCAATATATGAATGAAAAGAAGAGTGGAATTGTGAGGCTCCTTTCAAGCTAAGAAGTAAAACACGTGACAGTAACATAGGTAGACAGAAAAATACCGGACGCACTGAAATCCTCTTCTACCTCAATTCAATAAGATCGGAAGAAAAACATGCTACTTAAATTCAAATAGGGTATAATATATAGAGACTATTTAACGAAAGTCAGTCAAGAATGTCATAAATGGCTTTGAAACAGGTAAATATTTGAAAATCACAGAAACCACATGCTCTTTTTAGTTGTATGCTTTATGTATGCCATGCCATGTTGACTACAACCTAGTACTTTAAAGATCAGTACAAAGACCTAAATACAACTCAATCATATAAAGATATATATCAATGCCTTTTACTACTACAGTTCATAAGAAAAAATAAGTTTATATACACTATAGTACCTCCATAATTTTTATGTACTTTTTCAATTAAGTCATTTGAGGCAGTTTATATTTGGGTACATGATACCAAACACTAATTGGTCACTTTGGGTGTTAACATCATGCTCAAATATATTTCATTTATTTGACAGTAATGTACTCAAACTGAACAAACTGTCACACTGACACAACCATAGAATGTGAAATGCCTTGCTAATTTAGAAAATCAATCTTACACCTGTTTAGTAATGACTTCATGGCTACACTGAGAAAACTATTTAAGTAAGAGGGTTACAACAATAAGAAAAAAGAAGTGTTCAACTAGCAATCTTTTAAATTTCGATTTTAAGAAAGTTAATAAAACTTGGTTTTAATATATCTATCTTATAATCTACTAGGAATCAATACTTTAATAAAAAATGGTATCTTTTAATTAGAAATAAAGGATGGATTTTTTCGTATCATTTCTTTTGTCCGTAAAATCAATAAGTTAAAATCATTACATATGTAATTAATAAAGTATCTTAAATATAGAGTCATTTTGGTTTTTTTTTTTTTTTTCTAAATCCAATTTATCTGATTTAGATCTATCTGTGCCTATAAAACATTATGGTAAGCATTTTATAAAGTTTAACCTTATTTTCAAACCAAGTATCTACATGTATGTAGAGTACATTCTTTTCTTGACATGTCAATATACCCAAAACTTATATACCAATCCAAATATTCACTACATGCTACACACAAAACAATCATTTCAAAGCTAACATGCCCTGTTTGATGGAAGAGATCAAGGTTCTAAAAGTCTATTTGGTATGGGCAAATCGCTTAGCCCTTATCAAAATAAGTTTATTTCAAAAGCAGTTTTTGCACAACATTTATAAATTGCTGATTTGGGTTAAACAAGAGTGCATCTACATGAACTCTGCTTTAATTCATAACATATAAAAACCTAAACATATAGGTGTTTATTTTTGAAGATATCTGTATAAAGTTTTGAACACTCCCCAGTAATATGCCAGATGAGGACAATGTTGATGGTTTGATGAATGATCAGCTGTAATGTAGATAAACAAAACTGGGCAAACAAACAGTATATGATACATACAATACATAGAAGGATTGTCAAATGAGCAAAACATTGTGTAAACTATTTGAGTGTATAGAATAAATCTTGGCTGTTTATGGTCAGTACTTCTAATCAACTGTAATAATAAAATCTGGTTGGACAATAGCTTATTGATATTTATTTTCCAGAATGCCTGGCAAACATGTGGTAAAGAGTAGCTGCACGCTATAGAGCAATTTGGATATGTACGATAATATAAAGCTTTCCGAATCTGTCAATTTTACTTTCTAATGGTGCATTTAATAAATTATTAACTTGCTTTTTTCTGATTGTATTGATCTAAATTTGGTCAGCCACCCTTGTGTATGGACATGTAGTCTGACCCCCCCCTCCTAATAATTTTATCTACATCAGAATTCTTGACAATTTTAGCTCACTTTGTGCTCTACAATATTTCACTGCTGGTAAAAACTTAATATTACTCAGTCACTGTATTTAATTTATTCAAGAGTTAGTCTTTTATCATCTAAGGTTTCTTTGATTTTACACTTATAGACACTAATCTGGCTGTTAGTGGGTTTGTATGATTATGTGTTAATGTAGTTATGATAAAGTCACCGGTCCATTAACATACCGGTACTCATCTTATACCCTACATGTACTATATAGCGATACATTTGTTTGGCTGTTGTTTGACGTCATGCTCAATATTACTCAAGGGTATTTTACTTATTGTCCATATTTCACTCGACCTTACCTAAATGCTGTGGAAATCTGTGATAACAATATGTACTTGTTGACTAAAGCTATACATTGGCTGAACACATCAACAAAAAATATTTTATTTTTTTCTGGGAAAATAGGTTCAAGAGTTTAGGGAAATAAAGATTTCTAAGCACCTTTAAGTCTTTACAGTACATGTCACCCTTAAACAGATAATGAAGGAAACTACTGACCTTATATGATAGACAATGAACCAACAAAAAGGTAAATGGACAAGTTACAGAAATGTTTAAAGTCATACCTTAAATTTCTACCTGAAAAGACATTAAATTTCTACTTGAAAAAAGGCATTAAATTATTTTTATTTACCCTCAGGGCTGTCCCAAAACCGTATATGGATACTATGAGGGTATTATCACTATAATGGTGTGTCAATGCAGCTAAAAAAATACTTTTGCAAAGAAAAATTAATCTATGAGATTTAAACACTGAACGAGCTAAACAAACTGAAGCAATTGATAACAGTACATTGTATATGTAAGCTTATATGATGTTAAATATGATGCTATGATAAAGTGGCCATTCTCAAGGAGTTCGTACATAACATATAGGTCAACTGTCAATGGCTGTCTCCCATCACAAAACTGTACATTAATTAACCACAAAAACCACTGTCTTACCTTGCAACGCTTTTTGGCTTTTGTAGCACATATTCTGTCACTGTCTACCCATGGCCGATACATGAACGCCCCAAATAAGTGCAGTTATTTAGGTAGCAAGAGTACATGAGAAAAAGCACTGTGGGCCGATGCTTTACGGCTTTGACATGGTCCCAGACTCACACATGTGAAACAAAGTCCAGCTGAACACAGAAAGATAGAGGAGTTAGGGAACAGTGAACAGGTAACGAATGCGCTCTGATGATAATAATCAGGCGTATGTCACTCAGGCCTGATAACCACTTTTAACTAGGGCCCTCTCCTTACACAGAGTTTGAGTTCAACTGTTATACGCCTGCCCTTATACTGTCCCCATTAGATACTCGACACACAAATATATGTTAAATATGTATTGGTATGTGTCTGGTATGTGAAATGCAGCGATCTGTCAGGCTGAACTCTGTAGGGTCGTGGACCAGTTCTCTTTTAGGCTGTGTTGACAGCCCAGTAGCTTATACAGGTATGTGTCCCCACTGTGTCCTGGCCTGCCTCTCACACAAATTACAACAATAGAGCACCCGGTTTACAGCAGACTATCTCATCACATCGCCTTACAACTGTCCATAAAGATGGCACACTACAGCCTGTACACACCTTCATCTGCTCCCCTCAAAACGCTGCTTCATACAACATTGAGAGATACCCATCCAAGCTTACTGTCACTTCAGCTCTAAGCCAGTTTTTGTCACCAGTCCTACAGTGAGAGACGGATAGGCTTTCTGACTGTAATTAGTGACAATTGAAGATAACTGCCCTAGGTCATAGGCAAACAGCCATGAAACCTCAGCAAACATCTACACCAACATTTCAGCCTTTACAAAACTCCTCAATAGAGCGTAGAGAAAACTTAGGTGCACATTGGGCGAAGAACCCTCAGAGAACGTCAAGCTTGCAGTAAAGTTCTGCAATTCAAGAAAAACTTGATCAGAAGTTACTGGGGACAGTGAAGAAGCAATTAATTATGGCTTGCTCAATATCCTCTTGACAGGTCACATCCACCCTGTCATATTGTAAGACAAAGTAAGCTAGAAACTTTTCATCGGGCTGTTAGTGTGCCCGTCTACCGTGTAGTCAGTACTGCTAAAAGTTAAAAAGGGCGACACTTAAGGAGTTCAGTTAGTGTTAGGGAGAGGTTGACGGAGGCCCGGGGGCTACACCACTACTATACAACCAGGACACAAAACATGGCAACCAGCGTCTCTAAGTTGTCTACACAAGAATATAAACTAACTCTGTAATACCGAGCCTCTCTTATTTCACATATAAGCCAGCCTGGCTTCCTCCCAGCAATGTCATTCACAAACTAGAAGAGTCCCTGACATAACTTAATCTGGAACTTCAGTAACATAACATCTTGCTCACTGACACATGTTCTGTGAGATACGAGATATCCAAGTGTCATCCATTCTGTCAGTTTGGCCGCTTTAAGTTTTTCAATCATTATCTGTTCAAGACAATTGAATAAAATGTCTGCTTGTTCATATCAACAATATATCTAATGATACTTGATTTAATAGTAATATATATTTATTTGTTTGACATTTTTCCTAATTATATAATTTCTTTTGCACAGGTGTTTGGAGGTTGATTAGAGGGACCCAATATTGGTTTCTATTTACTCATGTTCTGGCAGACTTCATATTATATTATTACAAGTTGACGTCGATCTTCAAAAGATCTTCTATTTTCTTATCAAGTTGGCCTGTTAGCCAGAAGTCTGGGATTCCAGAGTCTCTCCTTAATGGAGACAATTCACATTTTAGCTTATTTAAATACAGACAGCTTATACCATAATTTAAGTTTTATCTGGATCATATCAAACCTAGATCTAATTGAAAAGGTGTCAAAATAGGTAAAGTTGCGTTCAGGCATATAGGCTTTGAAGGTGTGTTAATGTAAGATTCAAATTGTAAGAGATTAGAATCCCAATATATCTACACATTTATAGTATACCAAGAAAAGTCACAAATGAACTGTTACGTCTGAATTCAAAGAACAATGTTCTCTGACTGAAGAAAATAGACTACCAATGAGGTAGTCACTGCCTTTAAATTCAAATTATTATATTTTTTAAAAAATCAGTGTAATTAAATTAATCTCTGTTAATTTCCATGGGTTCCATTTTGCCATGCCAGTTAGTAAAAGTTACTTCAACTTGGTTTCAATTTAATTGGTTAAGTATTTCATAAGAAGCTTAAAGACAACAATATGGTTAACTTGTGATGTAGACTGTAGAAAAACAACCTGCTCAGGGTGGTGGTAGGCTTGGGACTTGAACTTTTGAGTGATACTCATAGTCCAACACGCTAACCACTGATCCAAATCAGTGGGCCACAAAAAAATTGAGATATAAACAATGGATAAAACTGAGATCTGGTCTAAATACAGTCCAATGTTAACTGTGGTCATGGTGTTGTCTATCTCAATTAACAGTGAGCTTGTCAGAGAAGGTGGAGTCTGACAGGAAATGGGGAGATCTTTGGCACACCAGATCATTGGGGACACAGCAAACTGCCAACAACTGTTAACAGGGACACCACTCAAACACCAGTGACATCTCTTACTCTATCTAGCACTGTTACATAACACATACATGTATGTGCAGCAAGATGAAGTCACAGACGTGTTAGGCTACACTACACAGTCACATACATGTAAAATACCTCGCTGTTCTTGGAATTATAAATGGGTTTACATCCAAAGGTCCCTCCTCTTAAAAAAGTAAGATAAGCAACATTTTTTTACCCTTTATGATGTTATTCAAACACAGAATGTCCGATTTTCTATTAAAACATAAATTCAGTCACCAGCCCTCTAGTTAGAAATATTTTCATAAAGTCAAAACATCGCCACAACCTACATCAAACTAAAGAACATTTTTTCTGCTATACATGTAGATTCTTTACTTAATTACAGTTATGGAGTGTTTGAGCGAGATTTGTAATATGTCTTAATGCCTTGAAATTGTTCCAAGTGTGAATACTATGTGATATTAATTGCATCAAGGTATGTTCTTTCTACATTTGTCCCTCGGAGTTTTCATTTCCTTTATTTTAACCGGATTTATTGCTTGAGAAAACCATTGAGGCCCAGGGCTAAAAAGGTGTTTCAATTAAGCCCTCTGGTGTTGATATTACAAGATGTTATTCTGTGTAATAATGAAGTCTATCCCTAACCCAGGATTAACGATTTGATCTGGAGTAAGCGACTATCGACTGTCAAGCAACTGGGCCTTGGTCTTCAGAGCTTGCCTTCCTGAAAATATGCTATTAGATGAATGTTTAATTCAATAACTCCTGGATTGTAGAATTGGTCCTTTTGATAAGCTTCAGACTATAAACAAACTGCGATAATTTAGTTATTGTTTATTCAGCAATTGTATCCCTGTTCATTATACATATAGTAAGGTTCTTTAATATACCCAGGACTTGGTTCTGTGCGTGTGTATGATTACAAATTGTCATTGCTATTAAGTCACATTGTCAATATGACGTAGGTGAAAAAAAGACAACTATTTATTTTCCAGGTCCAGTTACAAGACAGGACAACCAAGATACAAAAGACAGGACAACCAAGATTCAAAAGACAGGACAACCAAGATACAAAAGACAGGACAACCAAGATTCAAAAGACAGGACAACCAAGATACAAAAGACATGACAACCAAGATACAAAAGACAGGACAACCAAGATACAAAAGACAGGACAGCCAAGATACAAAAGATAGGACAGTCAAGATACAAAAGACAGGACAACCAAGATACAAAAGACAGGACAACCAAGATACAAAAGACAGGACAACCAAGATACAAAAGACAGGACAGCCAAGATACAAAAGATAGGACAACCAAGATACAAAGACAGAACAACCAAGATACAAAAGACAGGACAACCAAGATACAAAAGACAAGACAGCCAAGATACAAAGACAGGACAACCAAGATACAAAAGACAGGACAACCAAGATACAAAAGGCAGGACACCCAACATATAAAAGATAGGACAACCAAGATACAAAGACAGAACAACCCAGATACAAAAGACAGGACAACCAAGATACAGACAGAACAACCAAGATACAAAAGACAGGACAACCAAGATACAGACAGAACAACCAAGATACAAAAGACAGGACAACCAAGATACAAAAGACAGAAGAATCAAGATACAAAACACAGGACAACCAAGACACAAAAAACAGGACAACCAAAATACAAAAGACATGGCAGCCAAGATACAAAAGACAGGACAACCAAGATACAAAAGACAGGACAGCCAAGTTACAAAAGACAGGACAGCCAAGTTACAAAAGACAGTACAGCCGAGATACAAAAGACAGGACAACCGAGATACAACAAATAAATCAGCTTTAGCTCTTGGCTTTGCAGCACCTGGGCAATAGAGAGCTCCTTTGAACTTCTGTTATTAAGTTTTCTCTGGTACAATAACATGTAAGTCTGTCTGTCACTTAAGATATGCCATTATTTTTATTGTCAGGTTTAGACTTATGGCTATGATGAGGTCTAGTTTAGTTATGCCTTGAACCAGAACTAACAATTTAACATTTGTCTAACATACCCTTTCTTGCCCAATACATAAAGGACAAAAAAAGGTTTAATAGAGCTAGCTTCATTGTACGCATTGTATCTTTATATACACCCTTCCATGTTCTACATCACAGACAATCATCACACAATTTAAACCTACATCAATTAGGAGCTACAAAAGTCAGCATGTCAGTTCGCATAATTTCTAATTGTAAAAGTTGTAGGTTCAACACAAAAAAACATTGTCGAATCCCCCTGAGCAACATATTAAAAAGCCCTGAAAACACTGATAAAACTTGGCATGTGCAGGCTTTCTTTAAGCCGTCAAAATGAATACATTATAAAGCCTAACAAAGAGAAGTGAATGAAACAAATGAGTTGCCAGAGTTGGCATGAGAGATATTTAAATGTAGAAACGGCTGAAGGCTGCAGTCAGTTGGTACATACATATTAATCCTGAGGAGCATTTATTTATTAGGCCTGACGCTGAATATATCATAATATACAAACGATTATGAAGCCTCTTTCTCCACCATGTATGATAGCCTCATAAATAATATAATGCTGCTGTAGTGTTTTCGTTAGCATTTCATCGCCGCTGAAAAGACAGCATCCGGTGTGTTTGGATTGAACATATTTAGTCACTCTTGTGTTACATAACAGGGGAAAGTTGTAATGATAAACAAGGTCAGGCCAAACACTTGTTTAAAACAGAACTGATACGCTGAGATGAGGGTTTATACACAGGACATGCATTAAATGTCTAATATGACCCACCATACTATTAATTCTCTAAACTTGATCATAAACATGACCATTTCTATTTCTGGGAAGGCCAAGGCAATTCTGTTTTACCTCTATTACACATAGGCTTGTATTTGTTTGTTTGTTTGATTGGTGTTTAACATCGTACTCAAGGGTATTTCACTTATATGATGACGGATTGTCCACTTTACACAGCCTTATTACGGTGGAAACTCGGGTGGAAACCTCGTAAAAACCACCCCAACGATTGCCGGAGCCACAACATGTGACTCGCTCATATACCTGATGGTCGAAAGGCGGACTTGAACCTGCGAACGGTAAATCGAAGCATGTTCAGTTCAGGAAGCGCACTCGCTACCACTGCGCCACGGCCCCCATAGGCTTGTAAGAAAATGTAAGGTATGGTGTAAAAATGCATTTAAATAACTGATTTTGCTCATGTTCCTTTTATAGTCATTCTGTTTAATAATCTACCCTCCTCCTACATTAAACTATCTGCCCTGAAAATTAAGTTTGAGCTTACCTTCAACAGGGCAACTGATAAGAGAACAATTCTAAATGTCTAACAAAAGAACAGCTCCTTGTTTACTACTTGTAAGCTAATACCTTTAAAAGCAAAAAAAACAAATACTATAAAAAATGCAAAAAAATAAAAATAAAAAAAATGAAAGGTTGTTTTTCAGAGTTAATAATTTTCTTCTGTGCAAAATGTTGTGAAAGCCCTGAAGGATAGGAGAGAGTTCTTGCTATTTCTAGGTCAAATGTGGTACAAATTTCATCAGGTTGTTTTCCACACAATCTACTTCTCAGGGGACAAACAAGACCCCAGTTACTATTAAACAACACAAAAACCACTAATTCTCTAAACAACCCAGGCTTTAAGGAGAAATAAAATATCACATCAGTCTATCAAAAAGTTTAAGTCAAGAATATACCAGAAGCATTTTAGGAATACTAAACAAGCCTTGGACTCATTCAGTGATATACACATACTTGAAGGAAATTGGATAAGGGTGGGAATACTGAATGAACTGAACTAGATTGTCAACAGCCACAAAAACTGAGCTAGTGTAATGAGTTTGAACAGAACATATAGAGGACACAGTGAAACAAGGCACAAGAGGCATCTTATTTACACTCTCATTACACTAAACTGATGATTCAGGCATCAATGCATATCTCAAAACCACTACAAATCAAAGATCTGACCAACAAGCTTTGTTTATAAACTAAATTCTTGAATTTCAAGTCCACTGGTATGATTGTAAGATAAACTGTAAATGTCTTGGAGACATTTTTTTTTTAACCGTGAGAAGCCCTTTGAGAAATAAGGTCAAAACAAATAGCTCTGTCAAAAGTTCAAGAAGTTCTCTATTGTAAATTCAAGACTTGTTGCTTTTTTTTTCTTTACGTGGCCCAAGATTTTGTTTTGAAATAAAGAAAACTAGTTTGGATAGAGACTTGTGACATTCAGTGGCTCCCCACTGGACTAGTTTATTTTATGGAGTGATGTAACGCTGCTATTGAGAAGCATCTCCCACAAGTGGCCACTGCATCAACACGATCCTGCTACATGCCAGCACTATTCATGAATTTTTAGCGGAAAAGAATTTAAATTTGCTTTTTCAAACAAAATTTTGTATTTTATATATCAATTCAAATTTTAATATGAACTTATATTGAAAATAAAAAGGAGTTAAAATGTATCAATTTATAATTTGTTACTGAGTAATTAAAATTTTCTTTGCTACAACAAAACAGGCAATGATATCATAATAAAAACATATTTTTCTAGTTGAAAAGTTAATTTTTTCATTTAGTTAACTCCAGGAATGGACTTCTGTCATTGCCCCCGTGGTGATGTGCTCTTGTAGTAGAATTTTTAAAAAATCTGAAATTATATCATCAACTCAGGCAAAAAGTTACATTTTTAGTATATTTACCACATGAGCGTAGGTCTGACACAGGAGCCAGTCAGAGCCTGGGCTACAACCACCTGTTACTCAAGCAGGCAGGCAGAGAATCTGGCTGGGATACTCAGTGCTTCATGCCAGCAGACAGGGGTCATGACATGGCCCCATGACATATGGTGGGCTAGAGTGACAGTGGATCATACCACCTGGCCCTTTTAATGCCCACCACTGGCAAACATTCACATTTCTAGATCTATATTTTATCGAAATAAAAAAGTTTCCCATGAGAAATTAAAGCACCGAAATGTTTAACTGGACAAATACTTTGGACAAAAAAAAATTATTTTTACTGCCAAAATAGGCACATGAATAATATACAAAATGGTGGCAACCAATCATATTAAAAATAGATATATCATTTTTTAATCATGTTTAATCAGCTTTACAAAATCATGAAAGCACACTTTAAAAAATTGAATGTAAAACACAAAAAAAATATATTGTTATTTGTATCACGTATAAAAACATCAAATATTTTAAAACATCAAAGGAGACTGAGGTGCTTTTTCATAATACATAAGAAAAACTATGATTGAGTAAACTCCTAATGGTCCATGCTATTAAACAATTAACCTTAGCTATGTGACAGGGCACACTGAAGAGCTACATGCAGTTTCCCACAGCCAGTATCTAAACTAAGTCCTTCAAAAATCTGCGGGATCAAGAATGACACCCCAAACTCACCCCTTTCCCACTAACTCCCTAGGCTGGTTCACATGAATGCGGACTTCAATCAATCAATTACAGTCTAATTGAGAAAATTCACGTTCAAGGTGTTACAGTTGAAGTTTGAAGTTAAGAAACTTAATCTGACAAAATTGTAACAGTTCAATGACTAAATCTGCATTTATGTGCATTCATTAGTTTTACAGAGAAAAAAGTAAAACAGATTTTTAAAACCAGGCACTCAAGGGACACTACTCTTGTCGTAGTCTTGTAAAGAATTCATGTCAGGCCTCAATCTGAACTGAACTGTGCTAAGGTTACTTTGGTGGGAAAAGTGTGCAGTAAGGGTGAATGGCATAAAGGAACTACATTAAAGTAACAGTCAAATGGGCCTTGACGAAAATGTGTAGATGTCTCTGATGCATTTAGTGATAAGTGCAAATATGTGATGAGAACTTCACCATACCTGCATAAAGTGATTTAATATAAATTTTAAAATAAAATTTAATGGAGTTGGAATAATTATTAAAAGTGGTGGAATGAACAACGGAGTCAATAATTCATTGATTGATTGATGTTTTACGCCGTGAGGATATTTCACTTATTTGACAGCAACATATTCCAACAGTAATTGACAATAGCATAGTTGCACAACCAATAAATGTTAAGTGTTTTGATTCTCTTAGAGAGCTATTCTCTCTTTGTGTGCAATCAAAATCGGATCCAGTAACCAAATGCAATCTTTAAGAACCATCAATACAATGAGTACATTACACCAGCTAATGTTTCAGAAGCATTGATTGTTTGTTTGTTTGTTTGATTGGTGTTTAACGTCGTACTCAAGGGTATTTCACTTATATGACGACAGGTTGTCCAC
>JARFOD010154109.1:8689-26276 GCA_031763545.1 Mopalia muscosa | reverse complement strand
ATAGTTTATTTTACACTTTTTTGTAGAGGTGGGATGAGTGTGAAGATAATTGAAATTCAAAGCATCAAATACATTAATGAATAAATGTTAATTCGCCAAATTTGATTAACATATTTTTATTTGTCTCATAAAAAATATTTCGATAAAGATTTATCCATATAACCGAGAAAAGTTTTTTGTCAAGATCGAAACTCATTAGTACAGGATTCGTTTAATTTAGATTACACATTTGTATTATTCTCGCAATGGCTGACTGAACACCATGGCTCGCTTGAATGCATTTCCATTACTAGAAATCAATCTGTATTCCTTCCGATTGGTATGGATTATTTATCTGATAGCGTGTATATTGGAAATTTGTTTTCAACTCGTTGATTGTCCATTGCACCAAATGCTTTAACAAAGAAACACATTTGTCAGCAAATAGCATAAACTTACATTGATTGTGAATCCAAATTGATCGTTGTCAACAAATAGATTATCTATAAAGTAAACAATTATGGTTATTTATTTGTTGGGTGTTTGAATGGAACTTCCTGTTTTCTTGTACGGTTCTCTCCGGAATATGGGACAAAAGGTATTCGATCTGTTTGGGATGTGTTTAGTGTTGAGTCTTGTACCCCATGTTGTCTTGTTTGTCGTTGTTTCCAGTATCACTGACTGGTGTTCTCCGCCAGTGGTCTGACACGCCGCCATATAAGTGAAATAAAGTACAGTAAAGTACAGCTGACCACAGGCAACCAACCAAACAAAAAACAAACACATTATATTTTATTCTATTTAGTTCAACTATTTTCACTTACATCAACGACATCTTCTTTGTTTTTTTTTGTCTGTTTGTTTGTTTGGGTCTTAACGCCGTGCTCAAGGTTATTTCACTCACATGACGACGTACCAACTAAATTGATGACAGAAACCACCACCGACACCAATGACAACAAACAATAGCACGGGACAGATATAGGACACTCATTGAACAATACAAAGACTTCATAAACTCTTCGGCTTCCTGTTCCTTTTTAGATATCAAAGCACAAACGGGCATCTCCCTTCAACCTCCAAATCTCAATTGGAGCTGTAGAATAACATTTTCCTTTGCCAAATGGAAATATAAACAGCATTGTCTTTTTTAATTATATTGTTAATTGAGCTAACGTTATTTTATGTATTTGTTTAATAGACTGTCTTTTATAAAGTTAGCAAGAATTAACTACTCACTGAAGTTTCATTATGTTTCAAAACTGTTACCATAATGCCTTTACACGAAAACCACAAGTGACAACACGGAATGTGTGTAACAATCGGTTTATTTGTCCAACACTTAGTAGACCGGAAAGACAACCTAATCATTTCATATAATGTAACTGGTATAAACTCATTTAATATTTTGTGTTAATATAAAGTAACTAAAATGAACTTTGTAAAATAAACTGATTTTAAACACTATTAGAAGTTAACTATATATATATGTAAAATAATAATGTATCTTTCACCCACCTGGGGGTAACTCTTCATGAGAATCTGAACTCTCGGGGCTACCAAATCTATTTCGGTATGAGTTGTATAGTAAGTCGTCACTACCATCTTCCACCAATTGCTCAAATTCATCTGCGTGTTCGCTCATTGAAATCTGACTCAGTCTGATGGGGTTTAGATTACAAACGGTAACGCTTGGAAAATCCAGCTCCGGAGCAAATGACAACTTCATGTCCACTTCACTGGGATACTTTAGATAATTAAGAATCAGCGTACTACACTGATACGCCATGTATGACGTGAGCGCCAAGGATACTATTACCCACACTGATTTCTTCCAGAGAGTCCCGGCTTTGTAAACATGGGAGATTGGAGTAAAACTTGTATCACTACAGAAGTCTGCAAATTTGCCCTTCAGGCTGTTCTTATTTTTCTCGTACTCTTTTAAATCGGCCTGTGACGCAAACGTCAAACTTGTTGGAGTTCGAACAAAACTTCTTCTCCGTTTATCTGCCATAAGTGTATATACCAAAACTGGAGAATAAGACTAATTTCTAGAATCTTTTGACACAAAAGCACAAGTACACTACTCACAGAACATCTAATGCACACGAATTTCAGTATGTCAAAAATACGACGAAAAGCGATGACCAGCACTTTAGGATTAATTTGCGGTCCAGAAAAAATTGTCGTTATTCTATAGATGTCAGTCCGTATGTTTCACGGAAAGAATTGACCCACCTCTTACTCATAGCGTCAAAATGTTAATAACTCTAATGGATAATGGAATGGAGCTGGTGGGCATTAATCGATATATTAGCAAACAAATTATTGGTCTGGACCGAGCATTAATCGTCAAATATAATTAAAAGGTGTAAACATTGAAAAGCTATCCAAAGCGTTTACAAACTATCTTTGAAGGTATGCTACAAAGCGCGCCTAAATACCCATAAATATCATTCCCATGGCTACTAGAAAAAACACAGCTTTGTAAACATAAAGAACTATATATGCGATAATACTATACTTTTATTTACTATGCCATACGGGCACAGCATAGGACAATCCTTCGTTGTTGAAGATTTACCTTCATTGGGTTTTTTGTAACGAAATCGATACAGTATTAAACATATGTAAATATGTTTAATCAGTACAGGTACATACGTATTTTATTGTTGTCAGGATGCGAATGCAGTAAGTGTACATCTCATTCGTCCAAATGTGTTTTTGATGCTTTCCCAATGCTTAGTGAACAAATACAACTTCATTCAAACCGAATTGATATGAATTTAAAACCAATATGTATTTCATAGAATTCTGATGTCTTGTATAAAATAGATCTCACTTCTATATACAACTATGAAAATTCAAGCCATTTTAGACGGCTGTGTTACAATCTATAGCTAAAGGAAATCAACCAGCATAGCCCGGCAAATAGGTACAGAACATGTTCTGGATGGAGACTGCGTATAGATTGTTTTTGATTATTGTAAATATGACTCGGGCAAACACATGTAGGTTTGTCTGTGACCAATTGGATGAAAGCAATAAACAGAGACTGACCACTGATTTTGCTAAGTAATTGTTCTCGTCTCAAACTCCCTATGAATTATATATGATATGACCACCCCATTAACACATACCTATATGATTCAGTACTTCATTTAACTGTATTCCCAGCGAGAGAGTAATGAGGGTCTCTTTCCACTTATCTATATGCTCTATTTCATTCAGCCAACATTCACTGAGGAGTAATTAGGAGTTATTGTATCAGCATTTTAGGACAGTTGAAATAGAAAATCACACAGTGTATGCTATATTTTAATGTGTATAGCGGTTATAGAAAATTTTGACTGTATAAATATTTTTCACACCAAGCCCATATTATGTTTTCTTATACTAATCTTTTAAAAGCTACATAGTCGTATATTCAGTAATGTTATTGCTTTTTAAGGTATTTGTCATGTATGATGGATTTTCTTCCATATTTGAAAAATACACAGTTACAACTTCACGTACTGAATGCTGTTTACACCTTTTATCAACCCATATACCACAGCGTTTTTGGCATCGCAACTCTTTAATCGCACAATAAATATGCGCACCTGCACACAACGGAGATTATTATCCGTTATAGATATATGTGTAATGAATGTTATAAAAGCACTAGTTCCGTTTTTTGATTATCCGTAAAAAAACTTCAGCAAATTTCGCCTTCTTCCAACAGAATTTATAACTCTTTTATCATGATTCTATGACTGTTGAGACGAACTATTTGCTCAGAGTAAATAATTTGCGTAAATACTTGCGGTGTGTGTGTCCGTTTATGTTATATTTTTCCACAGTTGTTGTGTACACTATTCCCTCTGTCAAGCCATTAACACATTTTGCCTTTAGCATCTTTATTTAATTAAAGTACTTATTGATCTGTACAGTGTGTGCTTGTCGATTCAATCCATAGTTGGTGAACTCCATTTCAGTACAACGACACTCGTGTCCAGTGCTTGGTATTTTGGCGCGTTAATGTTCTGGACAGTTCTGCCAACAGCTGTTTAATTTCAAATAAGACAAACTGTGCTGTACTGTATGGTTTTTATTTTTGACTAATCCCATTTACATATAAATTAGCCATAAACTGCATATAATGCATAACTAAGTGAGAACAATGTCTGTTTGCGATGTCTTTCTATACTTCGCTTTGTTGTTGTCGTGTCTTGTCATTGTTTGCGAACAGTGACACATTGGGCTGGCACATTACAAATGAGTAAAATGCATCTAAATTCAAAGCCCCAGTCAAAAAACAAACGAAACTTATTGAACTATGGTGTTTATTCTTTATTCGTCCGGGTTGCGTTCGCGCAACTCCCCCGGGTTAGCACGACTAGGGTACCATGACGTCATACTTCCCTATAAGATTCTTCCTCCGCTTGAACGCTTTCAGGGGTCAATTCAAATGGAAGTATAAACCGAAAGCGAAACCTCACAACATAATGTTAAATGTTTCGCCAAACGTGCGATTTTTGATTCTGTAAGTATATTGGGGGACAGTCATGATCAGTTCAAACGATTACAAAGACAGTAAATGCGTTACCATTTGACCTCAACATGATATATTGATGGCACCGCCATTAAATTCGCATTGAGCCAATTCTTATGCAGTAAAAGCATATTATTAAGGTTTCCATTTATTGTCTCAAAATAAATTATTATGAAGGATTTTGATAAATATTCAATGTTGTCGCAACATCAACTTTTAGTATGTTGCATCAGACATCATCCATGCAAAGATATGTTTGCCTTCCACACGCTTGTATACAAATTACGTACTCTCGATACAGAGATTTTGAACGCATAAAACAAAACCTGACAAATAAACTAGTATAAAATACACAAAACAAGCCCATCACATACCAAAAATACTAATCCAGATAGTCCGATTGCATTGCGTTGTTAACGACTTCCTGGTGTTATCACGTGAATTCTGATGCTGACTTCACCTGGATGAGTCATCCAGTGGACCTCCGGTGTTTGAGGAGGCCAGACGAAGTGCGCCGGCAATCGCGGGGGTGGTTTTGTAATGGGTGTTCAACGTGCAAGATAGCATGCAAAATATATTAAGGAGTTGGCTTTAGTAGCCTTTGGGTCTTAACAAAAAAAAATAGATGGATCATTTATTGTATTACCATTTGTTGTATGTGATGAAAACAAATCGTAGCCGCATTTCGGTGTGTTGATTCTTCCTGTTTAATCGTGCTGTTGTTAAGTTGATCTGATGACTTTGTCGCAATTTAATGTTTGTAGTGGAACCAAATCCTGCCGTCATTTTATTTTGTAGAAATCAAACAAATTTCCCCACCTTAATCCATTTTCCCAATCAATTAATGTTTTATTTGCTCCAATTTGTCTACAGAATGACATTTGAAAGAGAAAATGGTCAGCTTGTGTCAACTGCACGATATATGGCTTCTACTTTGTTTCGCTCGACTGAGTATATATCGCTTTCGCTTTTTGGTCGATTTTAATATGCTTCATATAGTATTGGTGACATGTTAATGTACATCTTTAATTTGGAATATATACAAATGGAAGAACAGTTAAGAAAGAAAGATTTGCATTAGTATCGGTATAGGAAAATATTATTCTATCACCGTATCGAAGCAAAATGAGAAATTCATTTTGATGATAACTCTAAAGGCCGAAATTTGACAGATTTGGTTGACTACCATTATTTACAAGAACGAGTGGCTCAAAATGTCGAAGTACACCATGAAAGTGAAATTAACCTAGGCAACAATCACATGTTAATCTAAAGTATTCCAGATAGTTGATAGGTATTTTTCTTTGCTCAAAAAGTCAGAAATTGCCTTGAGGTATAAACCCCAATAAGCCAATGCAGGATTGATATTTGAAAATAAAAAATAGGTAGACTTAATATAGATAATTTTTTTTATTGCTTGTTTTTTTTTATTTATGTTTTAATGTATTAGCCTTTTGGAATTTAAAACATGGACGTTTAAAGCGTTCTACCAGTTTGTAATGTGTATTGACAACAGCTATCAGAATACGAGATTCAACATTTCTTTCGGGCACTAAAGGCAAAAAGGGGCATAACTCTCATGTGCACGTATGATAACCATTGATTACTCCCCTTCGATGATATTCTATTTTCCAGAATCTGTAAAGACGTAGGCCTAGATATATTGAAGACGGTTTCTATCATTTTGACAATACATTCTTATCTAGGATGAATGTCATGATTTGTGGAGATTTTTTACAAGAGGGGTGATCGAAGATATAGTTTATCAATGCCGGTACTTTCGACGTTTACTTTATGTTTATCATTAAAGCAGAAGCTAAATTTTCTAACATATTTTTTTACACGTCTAACCGGAAAGAGACCTCATTATTTATTTAAAACTCTAAGAGCCACTTGCTAAGAAAAGCTACAGGCATGATAGACTTTTGTCTTCAATACTGGTATGTATATAATGGCTATGAAATAAGAAAATTATTTACAGTGTTTTCGTTATTTGAGGACAGCACTGTCTTAGTTAGAACAAATTCGAGTTAAAATGCTTTGCTGAATTTTTCTATTTGAGTTAGAATTGCACATATATTCAAAATTTTCTGCTTTCCCCATACGTCACTGTTATCCCATTAGTACAAGGAAGTCTAATTGATTCGTAGCTGTTTTCCCAGGCACTGGATGAAGAATAATTCAAGCACTACATTTATTTAATCGTGAGGATGTCAATCACTGTTGGAATGCACCGCCATCATTTACTTAAAATACCTTTGCGCACGGCGTAGACCATATCGCCGTTGTAATGATTTTTAAGACGATTGCTAGAAATGAAATGCTTGACTATTTTGGAAAGGTTACCTTGTTTATATTTAAGAGATCAGTCCTGATACAGATTTGCTTACATGTAAGAAAATTATCTCCAGGGCCAGTCTACAAAGATGTTTAGGCTGAAGTACTATTATCTTAGTGTTTCTGTCAATACTAACTGGATTTGTTCTTCTCTTACTTCTAACTAGATTTTCGCGGATACTAAATCTAATTTGATAAAAGCGATAGCTGTATTATTGACTTCATTTGGGAGCATATGCTGCTTCGTGATACTGGAGAAATATGGAAAGTAATTAAGGGCATTTGCTTTGATTTACTGATAATGTGTACAGAAAAACATTTTGCTCGATTGAGAATTTATCTTGCTGTGAAAATTGGATTGATATCTGAGGAGACAGAAAATCTGAAACAGAACATTGTAATTGTGTTGGAAACTCTTGGAAAAGAGATTAACTGGAACATAAACGTTATTTAAAATATTCTTCATGGTAATCGACAAGCAAGGTTCAAATAATTAAAACCTGCAAAATATTGTATGTTTTCAAATAATCGACAGACAATTATCCTTAAAACATGAATGCATATATATATATAAACATTCAGTTTCCATGCGATTTGTGTACAATTCATTTATTTTATATATCTGTGAGCATCATCACTGTTTAATTTATTTTTTTCTGTATGAGGCTGGGTTGGTCAAAGTAAACTAAATATTTGAATACAATACAATTATTACACTGGTTATAATTTTTAACATTAAAAATATGTTGACCTACAATGATTGTGCCCATAGTTTTTATGACACATAATCACAAGCGCCAATATTATTCATTTCCATTCCAAATATCTCTCAAATATTGTGGAGCATTTTGAGTTTATTATCAAATCAGACTACACCATTTGTATTAATGCAATTGAAATAAACTCACATTATTCTTTTCTTCACAGTTTGGATAAATGTGTGTTTTAAGTCGATATTCCATGCCAACCAAGGTTATATATCTGCCTTTTGTGCTCAGATTATTCCGGGTTTTCAATCCAATTTACAACGTTTCTATATTAAAAACAAATACAAAATAGTCGAGACCCTTATATTCACTTTAATACTAATATTAAGTACAAGTCTTGTGTACTGTTTTTATTCACTTTTGTTGTGACCAGTTTCAACCAAATTGCATATTGTCACAATGCCCTTAGCCAACATAATGAGTTTACACAGAATGTTAGGATTGTAATCCCCCACGCTTTAATGACAATGTTAAAATATTTAGTTGATATTGTAAGAGCCCTAAACAGATTTCTGGTCAAGCAGGGCAATAACAAAATCGATAGCATTTTAGTGAATGATTTAGAATTTTTAAGGGCAATGTTAATGGGATCGTTGGGGCCTCCGTGGCGGAGTGGTCTTGAGCGTACGCTCTAGTGAATGTGTGCTTCTGGTCCACATGTCCCCCTCACCTCTGGGGTCGCGGTTCGATTCCCGCGGACCGCATGTGGGCTGGTATGCCAGCAGCCAGCGGTTGGTTGTTGAATTTCTGGGTTTATTTACTACCCAGGTTTCCTCCCACAATAAAGCATCATCACTGTAATTTGTTTTTTTCTGTATGAGGCTTGGTTCGTCAAAGTAAACTAAACTACACATTTGAATACAAAACATTTAATACACTGGTTATTATTTTAACATTAAAAATTATCTCCAGGGCCAGTCTACGGGATTAAATGTAATTGGAATTTGATCCTGTTGATCTAACATCGGATGAATAAATAAATAAATAAATGGTAAACTATAAAAAATATTTCGCTCAGGATGTAACCCAAGATATAACCGTGTGTTGCAACTGTTATGAACTTTTCTTGTTGGTAGCATTCGGAGAAAACCAGCTGGCCTAATAAATCAAGACCAATTTGATCCAAGGAATCGTTTAGTGTTTCTTTCTTGTCAATATACCCTCGATTTTTTGTTCCCAAAGCAAGCCAGATAGGCAGTCTTATCGTGTCAGCACTGCCATCCTGGGCCATGGTTTATCTAATTTGGTGAAGAAATATCTATTATTAATTGCATATTCTGGTATAATTGACGGTGCGTGCTTCGTTAATGAGAAATTGGATATCCTTCGAGATGTTTGATACAGTTAAATGCATGAAAGATGTTCAGCTTGGGACCGATTATATTCTGGGTACCTTTGGATTGCAAGTTACAAAATGGCCTTACGTGGTCTATGCATTAACTAAGCTTTGTTGGGTCTGTGCTTTGAATTTTTATTGTCTAACTGAATATCTTACACGATCAATCGAAAGGGCTAAGTTTTATGCTCATTTTAAATAAGCTACAAGTGAATTTATGCCTTTTTGGATTTCTGAATAGACAATTTTTTGTCCGCAACTATATAAAATGTCTTTAGCTCTGAAAATGCATCCAGAAGACTCAGTCATTTATTGAAAGCTTCAAACCATTTGAACCATTTCTGTAAAAACAAAAAAAAATGTTTAGCTGAAGACAACTCAAATCGGCATAACTTTATAATAATCACACAACACATGAGCACTGATCTAAGTTTTAATATTAAATTGTTTGCTGATGTAAAATCTATCAGTTTAGAAAGAGTATAACATCACAAAGTCATTTGTGTTACACTTAACTTTTTCCTGGTTCTTTTTCAATTTTTCGAACTGATTGGGAATTGTATCGAGTTTTTTTTGGAAGTCATCCCAAACCTGATACATCCATCTCAATATGTAAAAACAGGCTTCATGGGTTATCAACAAAGGCAGATTGTATAAGTTTTTAACGACATTTTGAAGTGGGGTAATATAATCATATAATTTCTGGATAAAAACTTCTTGTTTTGTGATAGAACACAATGTTTAGATACATATGCCTGTATCGTCATCATGTGTAAATTGACAATCCAGAAAGTAAATGAATAAAGGCATATTTAAGCTGAGGTATGATTTTCCTCAACTTCTTGTTACATACAGTCCCAATCCTAATTTTCAACGTCCATTAAAATATATACTGCACATTTGCTCAGAGCATAGATTTCCATAATAACAAATTTATATCATAGGTTAAATTTAGACTGATTTGGCTGGCATCAGTGAGATATGGACGTTTTATTACGAACCTTCGCTATCACTTACAGATAATGAATATAGACAAATTGCATACACTCGGCCAGCACTGGTAGCTTGTCCATAATCTAATAGCCCAATCTAAATGGATGGGCTGTCACATGAAGCAGTTATGTGGGGATACTACATTCTCATGACTCTCGTCCTTTCTTTTAATGTCAGTAAGGGGGTACTGGGTTTTAGGTTTTGATGGGGCATGCAAGCAACAATGTCAGTAAGGGTAAATGTCAAGCCCAATTTATATTCTCCCCCATAAAGGCAAATTATTTAAAAAGACAGTTACAACCTAGCAATATCTATATTTAGCTGGATTAAACCGTTTCCTCCGAAGATTGTGTAACATATTTAGCAAATTATCAGCTCCAGTCTGAACACAGTTTATTTCTAGAAAGTTTTAATAAAAAATAAAAAACATTGGCAAGCCGGGGTAAACCATTACGGGAGCCGTTGAATCGTTTCACCTTCTATATTCTGTAAAGCTTTGAGAGTGTAAATAATTTACATCCAAAACTGTTTCATTCTTAACACTGATCTCCGCAGCATCACAACACTCAAAGCCTTATATCCCCCTCCACATGCACACTCCCCTGCCCACCAACAAACATCAGGTCGAAAATCTTTTAAAACGTAAAACATTTCAGTCGATACAAACTTGATTATCTCCCCTACCCGAAAGTATTATTTTTGCCTTTTTGGCCGAAATTCGAACTTTTCCACGATATTCATTATAATCCATCTATATATTATATAATAGTAATATGGAATATATAGAAATATTTATTGCTGCGCATGGATTAAGGCAATAAAAACTAATGGACGACCCTTTACAAGCTACAGTTTTTAAGAGTATGTTCTGATGGTAGCGCGGGGGAACTAACATAGCTGAATTATCTAGTGTATCAGCTTTCTGCTCATCAATAAAAATTATAACATCACCATGAATACAAGGCTTAAACTCTTCAATCAAAACTAACTGACGTAGCTTCTCATGATCTTTATCTACTTTACGCGACGAACACCAGCGAGCAAACAACTGCTCCTTCACCGTAGCAAACTCTACATAAGTCTGATATCTATCCTTTTCTGAATTACGGAACCTCTGACGATAAGCCTCGGGAACTAACTCATAACCTTAACGATTTATATCCTTAACAAAGTCATAATTACCAGTCTGCTCTACTGATAATTCAATGTAAATGTTCCTAGCTTTGCCATGTAGCACACTCTGTAATAGCATAGTTCAAAATTCTTTAGGCCATCCCAAATTTACAGCTATTTTCTCAAAGTGAATTAAGAAAAAATTCATCTACATCTCTGAAGACTGGAACGAATTCGATGTATTTAGTAACATCAAACTGAGATGTGGAAGCACTCATATTAAAAATATCTAACTCTAGTTTTTTCATTTCAATCCTTTCCCTACTTTCTCTTTCTTCCCTCTAATTGTTTCAACTCTATTTGCCTTTCTTCTTTTTCCCTTTCTCTCTCTAATTCTAATTTCTTCAATTCAATTTGCCTTTCATTTTCTTCCTTAGCCCTGTCTATTTTCTGTAACTCTAACTTTTCCTGCATTTCTATCTTTCTAAGCTCTATCTGGCTAACAGAAGATACTTGACTTTCAGATACATAAGAGTCTAAGGCGGACTCATCAAATTCACTGCATTCTACTAAATGCTTAGCAACAATGTGCTGCATATCGCTCTTTCTTAAGGACCGCTTTATAGTCAGTTATAAATACTATTCTTATGAAAACAAATCCTCTTTTCTTAAAGCATCAAAAACATCCTGATCGGGCGCTTTTATAAACTCTACTGCTCTAAAATCTGCCATTGTAAATAAAATCGCTGATATAAGTACTCCAAACAGAGATATTTCAGAAGTATGGCTAGTTATAAAATGTCCATCAATTCCCATACAAGCCCCCAATTTCTGTTAAGGTAGATACCAAACAGAAAGAAAATGATCGGCGATTTTATTTATTTACAATATTTATTGTCAAATAACAACAACAATAACAGTGACATACGATATAGTATTCAATGGCAGAAATACTGTAAGAAATACAATTGAAGTTAAGAGGCAGTTGAAATAATAGGCTTATATAAAGTAACTTACATTTATATAGCATACATTGCATCAGCATATAAACCTGCTTTATAAAGAGTCCAAATGTGTTGTGACAATCTGCAACTTCTTTTAAGTTTACAGCAAATCCTTAGAAACACAGTTCCAAGGTATAAAATACGAAATTCTTCGGATTAGATCCACATCAGGGCGATCACCTAATCCTCAAAGTGACGGGTGTCGAAAATAATTCTCCTCAATAGGATAATTAACAAAAAGTCCTTGATGGGTATACCGGTATTAATCTCCTCACAGAGATATCCAGATTAGGTTTAAAATTCAATGAAGTACAAATGCTGTCCAATTATGTGACTGATGCCTCTTAACAGTGCCTGGTGAATGGCTTTTTACTGATCCCAAATCATAAAATCAATATCACTTATAAAGGGAGATGCAGAAGTTTCCCGATATAATTTTATAATAACAACACGTAGAACACTCTGGACAATCTAATTTTACCCAATCAAAATATTTCAAAACAGTAAGTTTTGTGTCAGCGAAACTACTAAATTATTTTCTTACATAACATGCCTGATCCGTGAATGACCTGGCGATAACAGGGTCAAACTACTGGAATAAGCTTATACAGCGACAAAGAATGCTACATTGTTTACATTGATAGATACATGCATATATTTATATCCAATGACTTAATATCATCTTGAAATTCACTTTGTAATATTCTCTATATATATTTGAGCTTTTATAACACAGGTTATTATAATTATTTAATAAATTATGACAATGTGAATTTTCATCCCTACAGTATCAATACTGCAGTATAGATTGGCTGGAAGAACTGTCAATTTATATGAGATTGCCAGCCTGAAATTACTTTGAATGAAGCGGTATAATAGTCATACAGACAGAATATATGTTGTATTGTATCGGATTACACGCTATTCATTATTGGCGTGATTATTAAAAAGGTAAATGTGATTTGTTTTCGTGTTATTGAAAGAATCCCCAACCCAATGAGAAAATTCAAGTATGAAGAAAAAAGTCCTATAAGCACTGTTACCTCTATCTCAAATTTTCTAATTTGGATTGATATTTTCAAAGCCATACAAATTTCGTCAGTTTAAGGGTTGGTCTACCTTGTCTATTAAGAAAAATTTGTAGAGAGTTTATCTAATTTGATGAATATGGTGGACGGCATGTGTAATGTTAATGACTAATGCTGGCATAGTTGACGGTGCTTGTTCGTTAACAAGAAACTGGAAACAAACGTAGAACCCATAGGTCACTTTTGATAATTAAAGTTATTTATATGACACTGTCCTCTGGTGTAGCTCTGAAATTCTGTGTAAAACTTAAATATAACATCATTGTTTTATATGCAAATAACCTTTATATGGGTTTAATGCCAAGGTTAAACTGATGCATTCTTAGTCAAGATACGTTTTTGTATCACATTGAAACCAAAGGAATCTATCATGGTAAAACAAATACCATAAAAATGTGTCTTCACTATTCGTCCCGGGCATGAAGGAATTGTTAACTTCAATTTGATACGAACCTTTTGTTTCTGCGCGCTTCGTGCTCTTGTTATCCCCCAATTCTAGTCCGATTCCTTCGTCATAACTACCATCGGTTAAAGACAGCAATGAAATGCTTAGATCACCTTACTCAGATTAACAACAATGATGTCACACTAACATGATCAAATACTAGACAAATGTTAGATAATTATTGGGTTTTCCTTGTATCAATGGAGGAGATTTTCGCTGTGCAATGCCCATTCATGATATAATGTATCAACTAGAGTGTCAATTCATGTCCAATTACACTGCTTTATTATTTTATAAATATAAAAGCGTGCATGTGTGTGTGCGTCTGTGGTGGGGGAGGGAGGGGAGAGGGGAGCTAAATTGCGTCTAATCTTCTTTAAGTTTAAATAGTGACAACCGCTTATGCACATAGATAAGTAATGGTTATCAAATTCGAAGCTATTAACAATCAACTCTTTATTTAATATGCATAATGTCCATCACATGGTATTAACAACATGAATATCAAACCAACCATTTATTTAACATGAACCACTCTTCATCTAAGGTATTATAACGAGTACTAATAATATATTTTCTCAATCTAGAAAACGTCTTCTAGTACGTAAATTGTGTGCTTTTGTTTCTACGAGTAATGTCATACAATCCATATATATATATTGTTTTTTGCCGAAAACAAAAAGCTAATATCACGCTCTCAGATTCAAATCAACCTTATTCTCACGATAACTGCTTGCTGAGAATGAAACTGGATCCAATCAAGGAATTGCAAAGTAGAATTGTAACAATCAATAAAGCTGATCTTGTATGATCTAAAAAAAATCAATTCTTTGTTCATCGTGACATTTGACCAACGTTTAAGCCAATAACAGGATATCATTTCAATATCATAACAAGCGAGGGCCTAAATCGGCACAAACTCACGTACTACTTTAAAATATTTGTTCCTACGCTGAGCGGTCGATTTTACTACTCGCCGTGTCCTGCTTGACCAGTTGACCTAACTTGGTTGCCACCCACCTTATATCTGGGTAAGACAGACGCGATAAAAGTTCTTTCCATGTAGATTGAGCGAAATCTAACAGAATATCTCTGCAGACCATGTTAACAAATTGTTGATTTATCCCCGTCCAATTGTGACAAGGGGAGCCAATACACTGCAGCAGAAAATAATTAGAGTTGTAGTAATGTTGGCAACTGGACACAGATCCGTATATTATAATGGTAACTACGAGCTACACAATACGTCCTATACTGAAAATCATATAATTGTTAATTGGGAAAATAACACTAAATTCACTGCTGTCACAATGAACTTCATGCCAACTAAAATGATAAATTTGCATCTACACAAGGTGAACAAGTTTGAGGTCACAATGAAATCACAGGCTGCCAAAATAGTTAAAACACTTTGAATTAGAGACTGACTTGTAATTAAACTACATTTGCAAGTGGATTGGTCCTATTAAATATCGTTTTAGGATACAAACCATTGAAAACGTATTTGCCTCTTACTCTGAGGCCAGTTGCTCGAAAGACCATTAGCGGCTAACACTAGATTAACACGCTAACTCCGGATTAGAGATAGACCTTCAACATGGCGTGACGTCATATAATAGCGGATTAAATTTAATAGCGCTTCGAGCAACCGGCCCCTAAACATTAGTGAATCGAATTGCGGTGACGGTAGTTTTTCGTCTCCGATTGATTAATCAATAATGATATATTCTTTTCTATATTTTTGTTTATCAGAATTGTAACGTCAAACATTTTGAAAATTCCGACAGGATTGGACATATAGTTTATTTGCCGTTTTCATTTATTGTATTGCAACAAGTTCACCGCCTTTATGAAACGTCGTTAAATGTTGACACTGATGTGATAATAGAGATGGGAAAATCTAGTGGAATGAACCACGTTTGTTTGGCCATGTTTGATTATAATTTATAGGCAGTGCAGACCAACTTAATCGTCTTGTGCGCCATTTAATTTTTTTTTTTCAGATTAAAAGTTCGGTATAAATTGATCATATCTCCTTTCACTCGGACTGGTAAAAGAAGCATTGATAACCCATGCCATCAAAACATGTTTATACGCCAGATGAAAAAAAAAAAATCGTATAATGGAATGACCAACGACCGTCCATTCTTCCGTCCATATGTATGGCTACATATCGTTTCTATGTAGAACAGAACTGGAAAACTTTTAGGCTTATCATAGTGAAACCAGTAACAGTTGTCCATTTAGCTATAAGGGGTACACATACCAGTTCTTGCCAAACAAAATAGAATTTAGTGTCCGGAACAGAACTCGTTAGCCATATGGTCTATCTTTATAAAACTTGGTAGACTATAAACGGTAGCCGTGCCTTGTGCTATTATGGCTTTATCAGCAGTGTTAATTCCCTCCGGTGGTTGTCCTGATGTCTCAGATAAAATTACACATAGAAAATTAACAAAAAAACCCTCTTATTATTGGCTTAAGATGATAACAAAATATTACTTTCATGCTATAAAAAGCAGTCGTGTTCCGTATCATAGTGACGGTTAAATTCTTTGAACCACTATATGCTAACGGAACAAACCCATGCTTCGAATAATGTCTGCCTTGTGATTAAGAGGTTATTTAGGGTTGTTTCCATAAGTGTCGAAAAGGTATACGTTCTGTATCATTTCTTTGACATGCAGGAATATGATTTTCACCATTGATCTTAAAGTTGGTAACCATGGTAACTAAATGCATACCATGGTATGCAAATTTATTTGTCCAGTCTTGCATCCCGCCTTAGAAGATATTAGGTTGTGTACCATAGTCTTCTTAGTGTTTAGTTTTCCAGGCTACCATGTTAATTCATTAAGGGTCAGAATTAAAGCCAAAGGTTTGGGTGTATATTTTTGTATCAGTTCGAATTATTTAGTGACACAATATGCGTTTTGGTCCAGTCATTAATATAAATTAGCTACAACAAATAAGTATACTATACATAATGTCCCAAATAATCCGTATATAAATACTTTATATCTGTACATTTTGTTTTATTTTGCCGTCTAGAAAATTCTTCCGTGGGTAACACCAAGTAAGACATGCCACTTGACTATGGTTCACTGACAACGGCCTTAGCCTTGAATCCAAGTTGACAACCTCTCAATCTAACAATGTCAGTGCGAAGTGACTTTTTGTAAACGTCATATCGACTTAACTAGGTTTCGACTGATCAAAATTTCCTGAAGTGTAGACATTAACGTTTCTCATCTGAAACAATTTGCCGTCTTCGACCATAAAGACGTGGAATGCTGGACAGAGTTAAATTAAGAGACACACTATGTAAGGGATCCTCTCTATACTGTTTGGTCATTCAATTTTCTGTCGTTTGGCTACCTGCCAATAAAATATGCTGAGACTTTTCGTTTGTATTTATTTCAACAAGGAAGTTTAACTTCCTTTAGTTATAATATAATTGTACAATCATAGTCAGATGTATACATAGCAAGATATTATCAGTATTGGTATGCAAATAGCACCTATTTCCTTTTCTAGTTATATAAGAATCATAAAGTTTGCCTACTGGACACTCTTAACTTCAACCACTCCCGATAGCTAATTATCTTCAGTGAGAACGGATCATCTTTCATCACACAAAACATCAATAATGAATTTGAGTTGAATTGCCGATAATGCCTGTCACTCTCGATATACTTGTAGTTTCACCAGGATTCTCTTCCAATCGCACGTTCTTGCTAAACCAGCATGCACACTGCCAATGAAGAGAGGATGACTGTGCATGTGTGTAGAAAAAAATGTGTACGAAACACTTCCACCTATCCTTGGTCACATCGTTGGATAACAGCGCTATTGGACTACTGTGATATATACTAGTGATGAAAACGTCTCTTCAGAAACAGAATAACGTATCACTCAGTGTACTCCAGATTGAATGTAAGTTTTCTTAGCTGGGGCTTACCATTTAAGAATCCTAGCAAGGGTCGTGTCA
>JARFOD010154098.1:0-12338 GCA_031763545.1 Mopalia muscosa | reverse complement strand
AAAAAATAAATAAACAATGACACTTCTACATGGTGACGTTTGTCTGATAATTGGCTCGAAAAATATCTGATAATTTTGTAGGGTCCCTACACCAATGATCACATACCAGACATATTACGGATTAAGAGAATTACTGTTAAAAATACACAATTGTTGATGGTTTATATAACATCAGGTCGAAGAAATGAGCAATAACAGTTCTACATATTGTCGTTCTTGTCGGATATTTTGCCCGAATGTTGCCCCCCAAAAATAGCGTGTTAATCAATCGGCATCCCCCCAACCCCGGTCCCCTACGCCTATGAGTATGGTTGGCGCTTTATCCAATGTTCTGTTTCAATGTGCCAATAAAAGCAGCATCGCAAATTAGAAACTGTACAAATATACAGAATAAAATTATATCCAATTGATCCACATAGTTTGAGTCCGCTTAACCTAGCTAATGGTCAACAACGTTTGTGTACTCAGAACACCGCCCCCCTCCTCCCCCACACCACCCCAGTCCTCAATTATTATGAAAAAAATCCTCCAGATCCGTATAAAGAGACAAAATTTGAAATCAGCAAATCAAGTTATATATCTACATATATAGTTTTTATTTGTAATTTTTGTTTGATATCGCTTATGACGGCGTCCCAGTACTGTGGTTGAAATAAACCACCTTAGATTTCACTGGTAAACACACTCCCAAGGCAGGAGAATGACTAGACGCAATTCACACGAACAAATATGATTTTTCTTTACGTAAGCTCCGAGAGCACCAGGCAATAGGAAACTCCATCCCACCGCCAGCTACAGGTTATAGACTACCGTAAGGTTGTGACAACGTAATCAACAAAATGTGTATCGAGTGACCACACCAAGGTTCCGGAAAAACTATGTCTGGACACCAAGCGCGGCATTCTAAAATTTGTTAAAAGTTACATAGTCGAGATATCACGAAGTTTCTATTTTCGTAACAAGTAGAACATTAACAGAAAGATGATGCGGTGGTCTAAATGGCCAGATTAATGATTCTGAAACTATTAAAATGCTGTAGCGTAAGAAAGGCGTAGACTTTTATAACAATTATGCTGTGTGTATCTCAGTCGGTGTATCATAGATCTTTAAGTATTTTACACAGTCGTGTTACTTTTACACAAAGGGATAGTCTTAAATTTATAAGGATTGTGGGTGTTTACATTTGGACTGTTTACAAGCGTGGGTGCTTTCCTTTACAATCGGGTTGATGTGCGGAACTACAAAATCTATAACGAATTTGTTCTAACAGGAGTTACTGTATCGTTTTTTCTTAGCCATATATCTGTTTTTCGCGTTTACTATGAGTGATAATGTCGGAAATAATCTATTCACTTGATGAGCGTTACGCGCGCGGCTCTACCGGGGAACTGTAAAGGTCTTATATATTCAATCATGGCGTCTGCCTTTCACGCTTTGAATGGCGCGTCAGTTTATTGCTAGTTAACTATCTGACCCGGCTCCAGACGTCGTACACTATCTGTCCATTCATCATCTATCTTTATAATACCCCACTACACCACAGTTCCTATCTCTAGGCTCCGACCTTTTCCATAGTTTGTACCAGAGCCGTCATTCTGGACACCATCATAGATTCACTTCCCCCCCAAAGACTCGAAGTGGTTATTTAGTGTGTATGCAGGTTAAGTAATACTAAAATAGCTATTCCATTTGTGTATAGTAAGTAGTCTAGGAGAATTCGGGAAAAGTCAAGAGGAAAAGTGTGTGAAAACAAAATAAACAAATTATCAAGCATGATGGCATACACATTTGTATACCTAATCTATTTTTGTTTTGTTCTAGACAAGAAGTGATCTATTGAGGATTCTACCAAAATCACTGAAAATAGCAGAGGCTGAATGTTCCAACCACTGATATTATTTGCTACATTTGAACTATTACATCTTGCAAAATGGGTGCATTCCATGTAGTACGCTCGTATCGGCTTACCGTAGCGGCTTACAGTAGCCCATACTGACTGTACCCTATACGCTGGTTCATATAGCAAAGCTTTTCGGGGCCACGGCGCTAGACTCACACAAAATTGTATTGGTTGATCTGGTCACATAAGCATACAGATTTAAAAAATAGCCGAGCAAAGTTTAAACGAGAGGACTGTATGCTCATGTGACCTGATCAACCAATAGAATATTGTGTGAGTCTAGAGCCTAACTCCGCGGCCTGAAAAGCTGTGCTATATGAACCAGCGTATAGGGTACAGTCAGATTGGGCTAGTGTAAGCCGGTCGCTGGTTATACGAGCGTATACATGTAGATGCACCATTGGTTTTATTATCATTCATTCTAGGCAAAACTTCACGTGACGTTAAAGATAACACGTTGCCAGCACATGACAAGTAACGCGATAAAGTGCGTAAAAAGCCGTGCAACTAACTCATTTATTAGCAAACCAGTCAATTATTATTATTAAAGAATAGTTCGTTTAGAACGTAACTTAATCCTACTTTTCTTAGCACTGGAGGACGATTAATTTTAAAACGATGTAACACATTTCTTTTGATTGTGATACTGTAAATTACTATTGCAATACATCGCGGTCATATGAATGCAATATCCTTGAGCACGGCGTAAAACACTATTCAGTTAATCTATCAATCATACGTCAGTGTGTTACGCGTCTAAAGCCTCAATACATCATATCATACAGGAAAAACTGTAGTAGCAGTTGACATCCCCGAATAGTCTTGATTCACAAGCACTAGCCACTCTTTTTTTTTTGAAATTCACAACATTGATTTTTTTAAAATTAAGATTTGAGCTGCTATAACAATTTTATGCATGGCAGAATATATATGTAATAAATGCTTTCGAATAATACTGACAAAATTTGATGAGTCGCAAACCATAGGCACGATGCAAAATAGCAATCGAATTACAGCCTAAAGGCATATAACCTCTTAATAACTTTCCGAAACATGGTGACTTGAACGGTTATAGCATGCGAGACCATTAAGCCTAGACCAGAGCTCAACGGAAGTATAGGGACATTTGTGGAGATAACTTTGCAGAACAAATGTCCAAATTATTATGTATTGTCGTTTGCAACAATACCAAATTCTCCTACATTTGTGTATGGAATTCCATGCTTAAAGCAAAAACAAATTAAGTTGTACTGAAAGCGAATATGAATATTCTCCATTGTCCAACTCTGTAGGTCCGTGATAGTGTGTGTGTTTAATAATCCTAGATCGATTTACGGTTCACGGAATCTTGTCAGGTATATGAGTGAATCACGCGATGTGGCTCCGGGTGGTTTTAACGAGGTTTCCAAAGAGCTGTGTAAGTGGACAATCCGTCGTCATATGAGGGAAAAACCCTTGAGTACAAGGTTAAACCCCAATCAAACAAACAAACTAAGTAGGGGAGATTTATTTAAAATGTATTAATGTTTATGGGTGATTTGTTACAGTTGAGGAGGCATCATTTGAACACAAGGATGTTCGGATCAGGAAGGACAGATGGGTAACCGGAGAATTCAAGGTTTCTGATGAGCTGCTGGGAAAGTAAGTTTATATTGTTTTGTTCGTGTAATAACAGGCATACACTGAGAATAATTGACATGCAGACTGAATACGAAGCTCACTCACCGAACGGGATAATGTTGACATTATTAAATCTCAGGTGCATGTTCATTATATAAAATAAATAAAACATGGCGAGGATTAAGCTTACCACATTTAAAAAACTGAGATATGGTTTGCGATTCTCCATAATGGAGTTTGTTTGTACTATTGGTACTTTTTTGTTTGGCATGCAGTCAATCATATTCAGCTATATATCATGTCCTCACATACTACCAAAAAACTCCCAATGCATCTGTTTGTTATAACTCTGTATGTCACATAATATATATCTGATTATAGGGGTAAATTCGGTGAGGTGAAACAATGCCGTGAGTTACGGAGCGGTCGTGTACTTGCCGCTAAGTTCATCGACCTTGACGGGTTGATGGATAGAGATGAAATCCTTAACGAGGTGGCCATGATGTCGAGGCTCCAACATCCCAGACTCTTACAACTTTACGCAGCATACGAGAACAAAAAACAAATATGCCTGGTCACAGAATTGTAAGTGTCAGCTTTCTCGATCATCATCTATGTGCATCATTGGAAGGATTGTTCTTGAAATCACACCTCCCTTGAACTTTGCGTTTTATAAATCTGACATTTGATCGTTATGAAAATCTAATAATCTACAGGAAATGAAAATTGAATCTTAAATTACGACAATACAAAACAAGTTGAAAGTGTTCGCATAACTCCTCATTTTCTATTGACATATCATAATCCATATTTCTGGAAAAGAGTGGTTTATGTTTATCAATTACATTGTGGAATTCTGAAAAGGGTCATTTCATGGGCATTTCGTTATTATAATTCTCTCGAAAATTCCTTGAAATACTGTTCAGGATATCTAAATGTGTTTCAGGTTAGAGCCACAGTTACATGCAGGCCTAACATAAAAGAAGTAACGAATACATGAGCAGTATTAAATCAGTTTTGTGTTTTTTTTATTTAATCAGGATAACAGGTGGAGAGCTGTTTGAAAGGGTGATCAATGACGACTTCATCCTAACAGAGAAGTCCTGTATTGCCTTTATGAGACAGATTTGTGAGGGGGTCTCATTCATGCACAAAATGAGTATAGTTCATCTAGATCTGAAGGTTAGTAATAGTTACCACACGATGTTGAGGTGTTCAAGCGAAATGCCTACCCCTGACTATTTACGGTATACACGGGCGCTGACGCACCTGAGGTCAATCAATGAACAGGTGTTTCAATTTCGCTTGAACATAGAGGGCTGAAACTAACTGGCTTCATTTTTTGCGATTAGTAACACGATAATAATGGCCTATATGCTGTGCACATTGGCTGCGATTGGATTTAATTCGGTTCGTATGTTTATGTTTCTGGTTGCTCTTCCGGCTTTCATACTTAAGTTCCTCTCACCATTCCTTCATTGGCTATGGCCAATATGGCCGTAAAGAAAACTCGCAAGTGGCTTTGGCTGTTGCCTTTTACCATATACACTGGCATTGGTCGTCATGAACAACGTTCAGTCGAGCATTAAAGGCATAGCAAGCCTAAAGATCCTCAAGATCTTTGTTTTCAGTTTACACTCTAGCTAAACCCTAATTAGACTAGTGCCATAGCTAAAAAAACAGCCTAAAATCTAATAAATCTTTCTGTTGGTTTTTAGCCAGAAAATATTTTGTGCTTATCAAGAGAAGGTAACAGAATAAAAATCATTGACTTTGGACTGGCCAGAGAATTCAAACCTAAGGAAGATCTAAGAATATTATTTGGAACCCCAGAATTCACCGCACCGGAAGTTGTAAATTTCGACAAAATCACCTTGGCAACTGATCTTTGGAGTGTTGGCGTTATATGTTATGTATTGTGAGTATAGAGTTTTCATTCAATACAAAAATTACTAACAATTGTCTTTGGACTACAAACAAGTTTGAGTGAATAGATAAACAAAATTCGGCTATAGTGAGAGAGTTATTATTTAAGTTCCCTGAAGATAAATTATTTAGAATGAATCAAGTAAGCCTTCAGGTGGCTACAATATTACACATTCAATGTGATTGTCCGTTAACATTATTATGATGATGTACATATTCAATTAAAGCTCAAAGCAGATCGTTTTTACTACTAAATGCTACCGACAAACTAGTTTAGCAGTATCTGATTTTTTAGTTTGGTGGACCCATACGACACGGTTTTATGGTATCTACTTTTCTATCAGACTTTCAGGGTTATCTCCCTTTATGGGAAGAACTGACAACCAGACACTATGTAATGTTACAATGGCCAAATGGGATTTTGAAGCAGAGGAATTTGACGATATTTCCAAAGACGGGAAGGCGTTCATATCAGCGCTTTTGATAAAAGATCCAAAGTAAGAAAGAGTTCAACATTTGGGAAATTGAAAAAATAAATAAATCTGGCGTATTGACAATTGTGTTTATTTCTTTTCATACCTTGCATTGATAGGCTTGTTTTTGATAACTCTTTGTACAGGTATGCCAAAATGTATATAATGCCCCAAGATCCAAAAATTGAACATTTATAAATACACAACAATTTCTTTGCTGAAATGCTGAAAAAACAGCAAACCCTTCCAAAATAATTTAAACAATGTTCAAGTTTTGTGCGAATACCTATCATCCACATAAAAAGCATTGGGATAATGCCAATTATTTTTAATCTGTATATTCTGATTTCTCTTCCAGGAAACGCATGTTAGCTCAAGAATGCTTGGACCACACATGGTTAAGGGTAAGGGAACTTTTAAAAGTAAATTTTTCTACGGTAGTTCAAGGTTAATACAAACCCTATAACTACTGACATTTATAAACTATTGACGGTATATATGCATGATGTATCTCTTATCAACTTAAAAACCACAGTACATGTCAATTGAAATAAAAACGTTTTTTCTATAGTGTAATAAATAGCAAGTAATGGCGTTATTTTTATTTTCCACAGCGGTCCATAAAACGTACATACAGACCACCAGAAAGAAGTCTGTCCAAAAAGAAGCTTAAACGGTTTGTGTTCAGGAGGAAATGGCAGGTAAGGGCTTACACAACAAAATACATTTTATACAAACCGTTGGCGTCTCACCTCCATGCAATTATGATAGTCAGCTTGGCAATTTTTTGTAGTGATATTCAGTAAGTTACAAAAAAATGTGCGGTGGTCTTCCGGCAAATTACAACTATGCACCGGGATTTTGTAATGAAATCGTACAGTTGCACTGTAATGCAATTATTTAAAAAAGTAGGTTATAACTTTAACCATCCTTTTTCCATTTCCATTTCATTTTAACCCAAATTACACATTTTGCAGTAGCTGGATGTAACTGTGGAAAAGGGTAGATCTCTGCAAGTGGCTTCCTAGGAAGGATTTGATGGGGCGGATTTATCCCAAAGTTGTAAAATAAAATGGACTTGTCTATTCTTTTGGGGGTAAAGGGGAGCCACGTCCTACAACGCTTTTTTTATCTAGGACTTACGATAAAAATCCAAACCTTAATTCCTTTCTATAACACTTTCGTTCGTTATCAAAAAACGCCAAACTTGATTATTTGGGAAGAAGGAAAGAAGAACAATCAAAATATAAATGAAATATTTGGAGGTATATAACTTCATTATACATCTAATGAATATAGAAGCACGATTTTCAGTTTCAACTTTAAAAATTCATTTATTAGTTATAAATTTGATGTGGTCAAGGGTAAATAACGGAACCGGTAAATCCATTTGAAAACCAGTTTAAAACTTAACATAGATCGTCTTGACATCAATCCGTATATCGCGGAACAATTCAATCCAGAATCGTTCTGTACTTCTTGACTTCCGGGTACCTCCTTCAAACTGTTACTCTGTTTGAATACCAATCGTTCAGGGCCGATTTTGTTTGGCTGTTGGATGCAGAGTTAGGACTGGAAGGGAAAGTTACATCCTGTGAACAATTTAAGGCCAACACGTTTCTATACTCTATGTACGACCGGATTCCCGGATGTAGTAGAATTTATATTTTAGGCAGCTGTTAAGTTAATTTCCTGTACTTGACCACATGGGATGCCAGTATTAAGGACAGGGGAGAGCAAATGACTTTCACGAGTAACAGGTGCATACCGGTGTTGTCGATGTAAGGCGGCTCCTAGAGAACGTCAGGTTTGTTTGTTTTATTGGGGTTTAACGTCGTACTCAAGGGTATTTCACTCATAAGACAACGGATTGTCCACTTCACACTGTTAATTGCCTTATTACTGTGGAAATCGGAAAGAAACCTCGTAAAAACCTCCCCCGAGATTGCCGGAGCTACATCGTGTGACTCAGTCATATACCTGATGGTCGACAGACGGACTCGATCCCGTGGACAGTAAATTGGAGTAGGATAAGGAAGCGCACATGCTACCACTAGGCTACGGTCGCGGCCGACAATGTCAAGGGGAAACACACATTGGACATAATTACTCGCTTAATCGGTGTAGTTGCGAGAGTGGCTCTTGTAAATCAATGTGATTAACAGAGTATGATGCTTCAAAGCGAGGGGTATTTTACAGGTCTCGATGGGCATCACGCAATGATATATGTGGTCATAGGTTTATATGGCATCTTGCTTTTTGGGCTATTCCATCGTTAACCTTCCTGTGTAGATTCGTTGAAAATCTATTGTTACTTTATATTGGTAAACTAAGAGTTTATTTCACCCTCGGAAAGTTAAAAGTTCCTTATTATGTGATTTAAACAATACGTTTTTGTGTTTTACAGAAGGCTGTGAATGCTATGTTAGCATTGAAGAGGATGGGTGTCCAGCTGTGAGATTCTTACATCAAATTAGGTAAGACTGGTTTCTTTTAAAGATGTAAACATGGCTGCCTTATTGTATAAAAGTACAAATGTGATGGGCCTGCTGACCAGATACCCGGGTTCGAATCTCGGCTTTTCTTTATCTACATAAACAATGTATTTATAGGGGAAACGTTATCGACTATTAGCAATGACATGCAACGAATGTTTAAGAAAATGTTAAGCGTCTGAAGTGTGATTCTTTTACTAACGCCATACTTATAAGTATAATTTACGTACCCACGATCTCGTAACAGTCGATCAGCCAATCTGCTAAAATGGCCGAAGTTTCCCCACAATAAGACAGTCGAGAAAAGACGAGCCGATTTTTAGGTCACGACGCTATTATTAGACTAGTGTACTAGGACAGTGAATTATCGTCGTCCGCGAACCGATATATGCCAGAGATAAATAAATTCGCAATTAATACTAAATAATTTCTTTAATATTTCAGAGAATGTGCCGAACTTTCTGCGTCTCTGAATGGATATCCATCTACATGGAAGTCATAGACAAAATCTGAGTGTCAAGGCAGGTGATGAGAGCGGATTAACCCTATTGGTCAGATATAGTGACCAACATAAGTCTGCAACGGATTCGAACTTGAAAGAAAAATTACCCTAAAAATATTTGATATTTTGCCATGTTAAATTCCCGACTATTCTTAATTCAGGAGTTTTCAACTCTACGGACCATTGCATATATATACGTATATATATCTGTAATGTATTTTGTTTTTAATTTTTGCTCCTCAACAAATGTAAGACGAAGAGTTTGCGAAAGTGACCGATCTATATCATGCATAACTTTCAAGAGAGTTGTTGGATTACCTGACGTGATCAACCATTAATGTTATTACCATCTGTTCTTTCATTAAATATATTACCTTCACTGACATATTAGATGATAAACGTTTTACTTTAGAAGGATTTATGTCTGTTGCTATATAAGTTAATTAGAATTAAGCGCATAGGCGTTCTCCATTGGGGTGGCATTTTTACCAAGGGCAGATAATTTTACCACTGGACGCAATATCAACGAATTTTATTTGATAAAAACTGTAAATTAGAATGAATCCCTTGAAAGCCTTTATCACGACCCAACTATTCCTAAATATTTTATTGTTCTGAATATGCAAGTTATTATCAATATAATGTCTCAAATAACTTTTCTTATATGCTACTATAACTCTATATTTTTGCATTTAAAATTTACACTTTTGTAAAGCTATAACTTAAGTATGGTCCATCATATATCTGTGTACAGTGTAAACATTTCCATGCTATTATACCCTTCATATTTTGCATTTCTATGGATCACCTTTATCTCGCGAGATCCACTATTTACCACTGGAACACGGAAATCTGACTAAGCGTGGAGGTAGTTTGTGGATTCAAATGGTCATCACAGGATACTGTGTGAACGCGAATGTATGCAAAATGTTACAATTCCTGTATTACTTTTGTGACGTGTGGAGTACAAATCGAGCACAAGGGATAATTCCACTGGGGTGTAATGGTTAAACAGATTTCTTTCTACAATACTATTTCATAATAGTAAAATAGTACCGACAAACCCTAATATTTTAAAACTTTAATCGTTATTGTTTATAACAACGTGTGTATAGCACATTGACACAAGAGAAAAAGTATAGCTTAAAACCAGAGTCCTATAGGTCATAAGTCATTAACAACTGTCTGGTGTATATTCAATTTATTTATCATATGCAGAGAAATGAATATGTTGTTTTGTATGTGACTAGGTATCCGACTAATAAACAGACGTTCAAACCCTATAGTTGTTTCTGAAATGTGTTCCTTAAATACTTGGGTAGCATGATTTAAATTGGTTAATTAACTTTTAATCATTGGTTTATTTATCAATATTTCCGTCAGTGACTTATCGTCACTTCAAAATCTACAACACCAAATGACTTTAAGAAAACATCAAATATATGTATAAATCAAAAAAGCTAGCCGATTGACAACTTTATTTATCGCCACAGTCCCCTCCTTTTGCAAGAAGGCTAGGTTCTCGACATTTAGTACAGCCGATTTGGTGGTTATCTTGGGTTGTCCCAAACTGAAGAAAATGCGGTTGCTGATTTATTTATAAAAGAAAGAAACAGGCTGTCATAAGGTTTGTTTGATTGGAGTTAAGCGCCGTAGCTTATATATTTCACTCGTATGACATCATGTCAGCCCAATAGGTGAAGGAAACCACTCTCGACACCACTGGCAACAAACAATGACAAGGCAGGCCAAAAACGGAACAATCATACGACGCAACACAACCACATCAGCTTATTGTTGCCTTTTGGCCCCGATAGCAAACAGGCCAACTGGAAGCCTCATTTCAACCCTCCCCGGCGTTGTGGCGCTACGACAGTGACAGAAGAAGTCCGCAAACATTTTGATGTAAAATCGACAATTAAAACGTGCTTTTTCAGAGCATCAGATGAATTCAGTCGAAAGCGCCCACTTAAATTGGCTTGCTTGCCATCAATGTTTGAAATAAAATGGCATAAGTCCAGTCCACGAATTGCTCTTGGTTTATGTGTCAATAGAGTTATCCGGTTGCCAAAATCATCGGATGCTTTAAAAATTGCGCATTCCATTCAACACTTACAAGGACAGATACACGCCTTCGTCTGGTCCCCAATTTTGTTATGGTAATCCAGCACGGTTTTGCACAGTGTGTTTTTAATCCTAGGGTCGTGTCTTCGATTCCCTGACAGGTTTCAATCATTACATTTTACAGAAATACAATCTGTTCAAACTAAGTGTTATCTCAGAGTTAAGAAAATTCCATCAATGTTAAAGAACCAAAATGTTAGCAAAGCACCAGAGAGTTCAAAATCCCGGCAGATTTACGACCAGTATGTAAACATACCGACACTTATACACACAGCGTTTCACAGTTTAATGTATTTGTTTGTTTGATTGGGATTTAACGTCGTACTCAAAGGTATTTGACGTATATGACGACGGATTGTCCACTTCACACTGCACCTAGCCTTATTACGATGGAAAACCGGAAGAAAACCTCGTAAAAACCACCCTGCGATGTGACTCGCCTGATCGACAGGCGGACTCGATCCCGTGTACAATATATCGAAACAGGTTAAGTTCACAGTTGAATGGAAGTCTCATATATCTTCGTTGTCCAACTCATTCTTTGAAGATGAGCATTTAACTGCTGTGGGAGCATCCAGGCCCTACCTGGTGTGACGTAATGTCCGATGACGTCATATGTCCTGGAAACAAAGCAGCAACCGTTGCATTGCCAGGGCTGCCTTTGTCGTTTTTCTCGTGGTAGGTCTGTATGTGCCGTCTTAGACTATCCTTTCTAACAAAAACTTTGTGGCAATACTGACACGTAAAAACCTCTGGTCGCTGTCTGTGTTTATTCAAATGGCGTAACAAATTTCTCCGACTTGCAAATTTCACTTCACAAACCTTACAATACAATGCCGTGGGGTCCACGAACGATAACTCTGCAGAAAGACAGTAAAAGAAAAGAGTGATTAATATCTGTAAACATTTTCTCATATTTGGGAGAAAAAAAACCTAAATGCCTTTTAGGACGTGAATATTTACAGTATTTTGGGATAATCTTTCTTATGTTAATATCCACTTTCTAAAAGACAATAAAAAAAAAAATATAAAAAAAAGAAGCAAACACTGCTTTCAGCTTTCACTTTAATCAGAGTAGTAATTCATTTTCCGCTACATAGACCCCAGCTGACTAACCTTTTATTTTTGTAGAAGGCCGATTGTCTGCATGGCGACATGCTGGTGGCCGGCATTTATTGCTCCTAGGGTTGAGGATTCGATTCCCGGATGGATTTCAATAATTACAAGAGATCCATGAATGGATCTTGACGCCCACACTGTTAAGATAGTTTGAAGAAAAGGGTCTAAGAGGGGACAGA